>NIPQ01090743.1:0-10607 GCA_002806875.1 Lepidotrigona ventralis hoosana
CGTCCCTCCGATGGATCCGCTCTCTCATTCGCTTCTCAGCGATCTGTGCCTCGAATCCTCGACATTCTCTCCCTCTCTCTCTCTCTCTCTCTCTCTCTCTCTCTCTGTCTCCTCTCGCAGTTCAATTCCCTCCGTGCTGTACGCTCGAGACCATACTTCGCCAAACGGCAAAGAGAGAAACCACCATCGAGCAGCATCAACTCTCCAAGCAAGATCCAACGAAGAAACGGGCCCGAAAGAATCGATTAGAAAATTCCTTAGTCGGTATGAACGTCCTCAACTTCCGGTTTCGTGGCAAACGGTTAGCTCTTTTCTCACGGCAGCGCCATTCGTTACCTGGCTTCGAGACTTGTGTCTCCTCAGAGGCAGAGAGACGCGTGAGCAAACCTGTTCCACTCGTAAATTTCGCCGGGTCTCGCTCCTCTCCTGGCTCTCTTCCTCGTCGCCGCCCTGTTTCTCAACGCGTGTCGCGCGCGTCGTCCTCTTCCTCCCTTTCTTTTCCTTTCCTTTCGCCCAGGTACAACCTTCTTTCTGCCTGTCAATTAGGGACGATGGAAAGCTACGACGCCTCCCATCGGCTGCGACGATTTTCCAGCATTACCCTATCGCTTTTATCGATCTCGTTCCCGTGCGGCTGCTCCTTCTTGCCCCTCGCTCTCTCGGCTCTCTGCAACAGTCCACCGTGCAATGTCCATTAAACGACCGATAAATAACGAACGATACTCTGTGTCACTGCTGGCAGTGAGAGGACCAATTCGAAAGAATGTTATTGCGAAGAATTATGAAGTCGGAAAAGTGTATTAAAAAATGAAAGTTATTTAAGATTCGAGGCCGGTACGCTGTCACACGAATTTATGTTAAATCCTGAATTATCCTGAATTTATGTTTAATCCTGAATAAATCTCGATACTCTGCGTCATTGCTGGCAGTGAAAGGGCCAATTCGAAAGGATGTTAGGGAGGAGCGTAGTATTCATTCAACTGAGTTTGAAATTTGTTGGATAGTTGACTGATCTTCAAGTCAATCGAAAAAGTGTATTAAAAAATAGAACTAATCGACGCCATACGAAATGTTGCCATACGAACAAACCTCGAGGTAGAATTGTCCTTTGACTAAGGATACTTACGTCACTACTGCTGAGTGAGAGGACCAATTCGAAAGAATGATATTGGGAAGGATTATGAAGTATTAAAAAATGAAAGTTATTTAAGATTCGAAGCCAGTGCGTTGTCACACAAATTTGTTAAATAATCTCGATACTACGCTACTGCTGGCAGTGAAAAGACCACTTTCGAATGTTCTTGGGGATGAAGGGATGTTTGTGAGAGCATCATTTAGCATTTTAAATTTGTTGGATGATTTACTAAGATCAAGAACGATCTTGAAGTCAAGTAATGGAAAAAGTGTATTAAAAAAAAATTTAAAATTCGAGGCCGTCGTACGATCTTTGTCGAATAATCCTGAATAAATCAAAATCTCCGTTTATAAATCTCGACTCTTGATTAATTCAGTTATTTCTATCCACAATTATTTAAATACATAAATCACCGTAACGTTTCGGTTACGAAGCAGATTAATTAATATCGCAACGTTGTTTACGAGCTTCTCAGAAGAGAAAGTTCATTAACTCCGTAACTTTTGTAGCCACCGGACGCACGATTATTGCATTTCTCAAACGAATCTGCGAACATTTACTGAAGGTTCTCCATTTATGGAACTAATAGATAGAACTTCTCGGAGCAGTCTGAATTGAAAAATACTGTCCGTCTTTTCGCGTCTTTCGCCGAGAGAGGGGCAAGTAACTTGCATTCGCTCGCGTCTGCGCAAAGAAGAATTTCATTTCCTTTCGTTTATAAAAAAAAAAAAAAAATTAGCGTTATTACTTGCGAGATATTGCAATATCCTGCGCGGTGGCAATGCTGAGATTTTCACGTAACGTGACGCAGCGGGGGTAAATAAATATTGAAAATTTCCCTCTGACGAGATTTTTCTGTACGAAGGTGGGGATGTTTGTAAACCATGCGCCCGTACGATGTCTGAAAGATTAAAGTATTCGAGTGATGATCCTTTTGCAATGTTAACAAAGATTTTCGTCAAAAAATTTCTATCTTCTAACAAATCTCTCGGCAAGGAATTCAAAATCACTGATACATAATTTATAATCAATTTACAAAAAAAAATAATAATATATAATTGTAATAGTATCAATAATATAATGTGTGATTTTTTATTGTGATTTTCTTCTCAGTTTACAATAAAAAGTTGATTATTGCAACACCGTGTCGATTGCAAAGCATCGAGAACATTAACTATAAGTTGTATATATATATATATATATATTTGTTTATTTGGTTATTATTAATCGGTTTGAAGAATTAAAAATTGAAAATTCAAATTCGCATTCCATCGGATTACAACTTGCTTTCTCTTTCAAATCGAAGCCATTATTCCTACCACGAGCATCGTAACTCCATGTTACATGTCTTCGTTTTCACTCCAACGACTGTTTTTGAGTAGTAATAACTTGAATTGAATAATTTCCAGAAGAACGCTAATTCCAGTATAACTACAATTGCCTTCATAAGCGTGCACAGTCGAGACCGAAAATGGAGGAGAAGGTGGTTAGAAGGTGTGATGTATTTTGCGAATTGAGGGCATCGAAAGAGAAAGTGATCCAAATTCCAAAAATTGGCGAGAACTGCTACTGTAGTTGCTTCAATTTAAAGAAAAAAAAAAACATTCAAAAATCGCCTGTCTGAAAAGAAAAAAAAAAAAATCACAGACGAAGATTCGGCGAGAGAGAAGATATTATCCACACAACAGTGGATATTGCGACAGCCACGTGAATGAACGAGATGCAGAGGAACTGGGACGTCGATAATGAACAACTGATACGTCATCGTGGAGTAGCCTGTCTCCGGAGGCCGATAATAAACTGGCAGGGATGTAAAAATGGGGGCAAGCCGTGGACATAATCGAGCGATCGGAGACCGCCATCAAAAAACGATTAAACAACGGACAAGCGGGCCGATCACGAGTGCTCGACAACTCCAATTAATCGATCGGTACTTTCGCGGAACCGGCGTCGCAATTGCAACAGAGTCTGTCCAACCTCCCGGATTCCTCTCCCTCTCTCTCTCTCTTTCTCTTGAATTTTTTTCGCCCCCCCATCGTCGTTCGTACATCGTTCGTAGCAAGAAGTCCATTAATCAACCACCCCCGCAGCGACGCGAGCCTTTGTCCCGGTGAGAGGTGGCGCCTTCATTCTGTATCGTTTCAAAGAGCCGTACCCTTCAACTTCCCCCTCCCTTTCTAAACCTCTGTCCCATTCCTGTGGAGGGTGGAAGGGGGGGGGTGAGAGGGCAGGGTGATTTGGACAAAAAGAAAAAAAGAAAGAAAGAAAGAAAGGGAAGGAGAAAAAGGGGAGAAAACGGGGAAAATAAATTGAAAATGATCCGGCGTAGGATNGTTGAAACGTTGTATCATTTCGACGAGCGGGATTCACATGGACGAGGAGGGGAACGTGGCGAACGAAACCGGCCATTTGCGTTCGAATTTTCCGGTTATTTTTCACGATCGAAAACGTAAACTGTCAGCTAAAAGTTCCGTCGAGTTTCGTACTTTACATTCTCGCAATTCTATTCGAATTTTTGCCCATTAGAAACTGCAAGATTAGAAATTACTACGATCTCAGGAATTTCACTGTACTTTTCATTTCTAATTCCTGAACGATTCGAAGGTCCGACGCGTTGCCAATTCCACACCGATCAAGATTGAAAATTGCGAATTAAAAATACCTACGTCGGTACGTCAGTTTGTCTCTTGGTCTCGTGAATTCCGGTTCTTTTTGAAAAAAAAAGTAGGAAAAAATGTACAAAAAAAAAAGAGAAACTAGTGAAAGGGGGATGGAGAAGTTTCTATTTAAACTGTTCTGTACAGATCGTCCGATATTTTAAACAACGGCGCGAAGATACCATTATAAACGTTTGTACCGGCAACACACGTCGCGGTGAATTGCAGCTCGGAGCCGCGGAATGTTCATTCGATAACCCGATTCGCAGGGATCCGCATTCGCGCGGATTTCCGCAATAAACGGATTACGTTTCTGCGTGCGCCGACTCTCTCTCTCTCTCTCTCTCTCTCTCTCGTTTTAATCTATAAACAGCGCCGGTTATGCGCCGAACACCGGAAACGAACCGGACCGTTCAACTGAGAAAATTGAACGCGTTAGGGCTCGGTTAAGTCCCGCGAGGTCATTAGAGGCAAAGCGGCAAATGAATCCGAGATCTTGGCTTGCCGAGTTCAACTCGCCTATGGAATTTGTAGAATTTGTAGAATTATTGGGTCCCTCTCCCTCTACTTAGGGCATAAACCTCTCGGAATCGACCAAGTCGACTACGCGTTTTCTGCTTCCAAGTTCTCTCAATTTTATACAGAAGCAAAGTTTAATTTAATTGAATACTGAAGACCGGCACAGCACTCACCAATTTGGGATTTTATTAAGTCATTTAAANACTCACCAATTTGGGATTTTATTAAGTCATTTAAAGCTTGGGATTTTTAACTCGATCGAGTCTCGTAACTAATTTTAAACTTCCTTCTTCTGTCTGCCACTGTACAAATCTACACCGTTGAATTTCAGTTACGTCGTATCAGGTACCAGAATCACCGACGACCACAGCNGCTTTAGGGATTTTTAACTCGATCGAGTCTCGTAACTAATTTTAAACTTCCTTCTTCTGTCTGCCACTGTACAAATCTACACCGTTGAATTTCAGTTACGTCGTATCAGGTACCAGAATCACCGACGACCACAGCGTACGGCACGCAACATCTTATTCGTACATCTTGCGAAAAATCGTTCAAAATCTCTAAAGATGCGTTTGTAAAATTCCTAAGAAAAAATTAATAAGAAATGGCCGTCTCGACCATTTTCGTAGTTCCAGTGCGCAGATTCGAAAACAAGTCTGTCAAGCTTGAGACACGAGCGAGACAGTGGAAAAATGTCGAAAACACGAGTTGAACGTCAGTTTAACGACCGGTATTCCCAGTAAAGTCGCAAGTCGTTCGCATTCGCAGCGAGAACGAACGTCACAAGGAAACATTCGCGAAGTCGAACGAGAACAGTTTGATAAGAGAGACAGCCAGCTCGGCTAATTTGCATGTGTCCTTTATACAGTGTTGCACACGCAGTAGCAATTCGCCTGGTCCCTCTGTGTGCCTGTTGGCGCGAGAACGCGAAACAAAACTGCATACCGGTCGAACCGGGACATAGTGAAGAAAAGAGAGAGAAAGAGAGAGAGAGAGAAGAGAACCGCCTAGCCTTGACACGCGCTCCGCGCAAATAAAAGATGCATCGCCTATTGTTCCTCTTCTCTCCGTGGACTTTCATATATTTTTCGAACTTTCAGAGAGAACTGGCCGACGTATCGCTTCATGCCCTTGAAACAATCGGTCACGTTTGTCCGTCTCTCCATTGTCCGTCGGTTCCCGACGACACGCTTTGACGAATTTCAAACGACAGTCGACAACATGCTTCTTTTTCCCATCCCTCGAGCTGCAGACTCGACCGATGGAACAAGCGAGATTTTCGCGAGGCGAAAAATATGCATGTTTCACGACGGCCGATTTTAAAAGAAGAGCACCGCGAATCATCGACTTGTACTACTTTGAGACAGTTTTTATTCTATTTGTTGAGAGTCGAAACGCGAGATTCTTCGGGGAAAATAAATGTATATCTGATGATGGTCGATTTCGAACAAGAGGCGAATCATTGATTTGTACTACTACTTTATTTCAATGAAGGATCATTTACAGGTCATGGGACAGCTTTTGTATATTTTATTGATCGATCGATTTATTGATCGATTTACAAAAAAAAAGTTGAATCGATCTAGTTTAATTTCTAAGAATCCTGTCAAAGATGGGGATAAACATTGACCGGTACTACTCGCAATGGAAACGGCGCATTTTATTTTCTTTCGTTGTCAGATTGTTTGCGAAACGATTTTTGTAATCGATCACGAACAAGTGTTTCATTTTCTGAGGATCTTTCGAGGAAAAGGATGGACGGTGAATCGTTGATCCGTACTACTTTTATACAAGATTTATACAAGATGCAACTACTCGTTCGTTGAAATTGACAGAAATTGGGGGGGAAAAAAACATACGAATTTTCCATTTTTCACATTGCTCGAATGCAAAGCACCCTCGATCAATCTCACGCTACGCATTATGCTCCTGGCATTAAATATGTGCGTTCCGCGCGCTCTTGACAATATTTTTCCATTCTCGCCGATTCATTTTGCTAAATGTCTCCTCTCCACTTTGGCAGCTAAACTTTCTCAACTTGCTTGCTCAACTGAATTGAACAAAAACTTAAAAAGCTCACGGGGCATTTAATCGGAGGTTAAAATTCGGAGTCGTTCAAAGTTCGTTGGACATCCGGCCAACTTGCAACGAAAGGAAGTGTTCTTCGGGACGAGAAGCGAAACGAATGAAATATTCATTGGGATTAGGACGATAGCCGCAACAAAGAACGCGATCTCGAGTTATTCAACGGGAAATTCCAGATGAACACGGTTCGCCACGCATTCGAATCGCACTTTGACACTCACGGAGTGAAAATAATTTCGTGGCGTTCCCTGCGTCTGGCTAATCCCATTAGGTCGTCGTCCTGTTGCACGTATGTACACACATACTTATACACTTTGGCAGAGCGTCGAATCGATCGGGAGGAACGAAAAGATCCAGCAGCTGGCGGCTTTTCAGCGTCATCAGCAGCGACAGTCATCGGCGATCCGGCTGACGATTTGAATGGCAATTGATGCCGGCAAAACCGCGCGCTGACGTATCACCATAATGCGGTTCGGCGATAAAGCGTGGCGTGCACGTTTCACCGTGATAAAGTGGCCGCTGATCGATGCCAACGCCGAGAATATACAGGGTGTACCGCGTCGACTCGTGGTCAACCGACTTGAACGTGTAAAAAAGAAAGAAGAACGAGACTTTCTTCACTGAAACGAGCTTGAAATTCTTGTCAACTACAGACGCTTGAATTTGGATGCTTTTGTTCCACGCTGGACAGGCGCGAATGATCGATACGAGAATATTTTCCAAATGTAGAATAAAATTTCCTCGCCGTTCTCGCGATTAGAACAAACTTTGAATTACCTTGATAAAACGATAAATCGATGGATTTTCAAATTCGAATCTTCTCGTACAGAGAAATTTTATTCCACGTGTTTCAATTATTTCTCTCTGTCTGGGATTGGCTGAATTTAACTAGACTCGATGAATGTTCAAACTCACGATTCTATCACGAACACCGAGAGGCTTCGAACGAAAAAATTTTACTCTCTCTTCTCGACGCGTGTAGAATCACCACCCAGTCGGTTGACCACGAGTCGCGGGACACCCTGTACGTACATCGAGAAGCGAGAGGTAGAACACACGGAGGAAAAAAGAAAGGAAAACGAGTGGAAATGAGCAAACCCGGAGACCAGAGAGCTTCCCAGGAAAAAGAAAAGATTGAGAGAAAAGAGGAGAGAGAAAGAGAGAGAGAGAGAGAGACTGGAAGGTAAGGGATCGAGGCTATCGATCGAGAGAACCCAGGGAAATGACCGTCGGAAGTTCGTCGAATAGGTCAACAACCACCTATGTAATGATTTCGATGAGGCGGTAAACACGGAAGTCGATCGCCTTTATCGATTTTCTCGAGCTCTCGGTGATAGAAGCTCTCGAGTGTTCTTTGAAAATTTCCCTCGTTTATGGTGCTTTCTCGAGTGTTTTCGAACCGCTCGATTTCTGATTACGTCTGGAGCTTTCTTTCTTTTCGAAAGAACTGGCTTCACGAAAGCTTCACGAAAAAAAAAAAAAAAAAAAAAAAAAAAAAAAAAAAAAAAAANAAAAAAAGATCACGAAACGTCGTTGGTTTGTTCGCGAAAAGAAACCGCGTACCGATTTAAATTCCAACCTCAGTTTCGAATGTCGAGTAAACGATCCCAACGACGGGCCAGTCGATCGCTTTTAAATCGAAGATGACAATCATCCGCGTAACTTCCGGCTAAATGCCGCGATTCTTAATCCCCTTGCCTCGTGCCATTCAGTCAGATCCTGTACCGCGGATTACGCTCGCAGGTTCAACTAGAATCTGCCTTCGCTATGAAGTTTAAATTAAACGGCGACTCTGGTTTCAATTTCTTAAGCACCGAGGATTACAAATACAAATTGCGCCTGGATATTTTACATCCGGCCACGGTACGAAGCCGGCGAACCGTGAAACGTTTAACCTTACCTTATTCGTAAGCTTATTTACTTATTTATTTCGTTGTTACGCGTAAAAAGTCGCAGAGGCAATTTCCCTCGCGTCACTTTCTACGAACCTTTAGCATCTCCAAAGGCAAAGGAACGGTATCCGGATAGAAATTTATTTCGTTTGAAAAACAAAGAGATGAAGAGTAAATAGAAAGGATTCAATCTGAAAGCTAGATGAGATTTTATCAATTCGATATTCAGCTGTGCGACTGATCTTCTTTTGAATAGAACAGCGCCAAAGTTAACCCAGGTCAGGTTGATATTGTGAATGACAAAGATCCTACGAGAGCCGCGACATTAGCATCGAATGAACCGCTCGTCATATCGGCGGTCGTTTGATAATCAAACGCTTTAATCAATTGCAATTAGTCCACGTGGCACGCATGCCTTCGGAGACAATCGTGCAATTCACATTATTCATTCGTCGTTCAAATACTTACGCGCAAGGACGCTTGATCTTTGACCAGCGCGATTTCATCCAGTTGTGGACAGATTCTTTTTCTGAAAAAAGAAAAGAAAAAAAAAATTCTTTTTTTAATCAGCTACTATATACGCTCGGATATTCTGGGCTTCAACCCCTTGTCTTACAATTTCAGACACGCACTGCTTATCGTGACTATCGTCATTTCAAATACAAAACACCGTCACTTGCAATTTATACTTGGTTTTCAATTCGAAGAAACTAAATTTAAATTTCACAGAACATTGTAACCTTTCTGAAAACCACGACTTCGTGACATCTTCGACGATGTTATAAGACAAAGGGTTGAAATTCTCGAATCCTTTCATCTCGAAACTCTCCCTCGAAATGAGAAAATTAGCCAACTTCTGCGAATTGACAATTCACTAAACTGTATGAAATTCAAGTCTCCGTGCTCGGAGATCTTTCCACGCGACTGTGTGTAGTAATTCTCAATTTGTTCAAAGATCTACGAGGTCTAACTGAAGTCTAGCGTTCTACACGATCGCGTTAACCGATGGTCCAGATCGGGACGCTATCGGCGTCTCGTTAACGCGACACACGTTCTCGTGCAACCGCCGGCACTCGACAGAGTTAATGGCGTGCACACCCGGGGGATCGATTTTCGCGTGTCTTCTATTAAAACTTGCGCCGGGGACGCGCGTCTCTGGATCGTAATCTCTCCCTGTTTCCCCCGGCGAAAATCGAGGCGCGTACGTGGCGTCTGGTATCGAGCATTTGCAACGTTAGCCCTAGGTGGCATTCGTTCCACTTCGCCGCGACATTCAGCATCGTTCTGCTAATTATCAAAGGGGAAACGTCCACGGTAGACAGTGTCTGCAATTACGAATCGTTTGTGGGACGAGATGCACTCTACAGTGCTCGTGAAAGTGTATCCGTGTATTTTGTATTTATGTAACTTGCACTGTCGTTGGTTTTTTCATCTTGTTTTCTTCCTTTTTTCTTTTAACACTAAACGTACCCAAGCGGCGTCAAATGACCCCTTTTCAAAATTTACTTTAAATAAAAATATATGTATTTTGTCAGAAGTTATGTTCCTTTAATAAATTAAGAATTTCTTTCTAAAAATCAACGTTTATTCATAAGAGGTCAAATGACCCCTTTTAATAAAAAATATATGTTTGAGTATTTTATTAGAAATCAGAAGTTATATTTCTTTAATAAATTAAGAATTTTTTTCTAGAAATCAACGTTTATTCATAAAGGGTCAAATGACCTCTTTTCAAAATTTATTTCAAATAAAAATATATGTTTGAGTATTTTATTAGAAATCAGTAGTTATGTTGTAAATTATTTCCTTTAATAAATTAAGAATTTCTAAAAATCAACGTTCATTCATAAGGGGTCAAATGACCCCTTTTAACAAAAATTTACTTTAAATAAAAATATATGTTTGAGTATTTTATTAGAAATCAGAAGTTATGTTCCTTTATAAATAAATTAAGAATTTCTTTCTAAAAATCAATTGACCCCTTATGGTAAGATAGGTATATGTAAAATGCCGGTACGTTTAGTGTTAAAAGAAGAAGGGATTTTTATTTTAGAGAATTAAATCACGTTTTCGATTGACATTCGAAACGTACAATGTTCCATCTCCTGATAAAATGACACTGCGTGCAGGATCGTTGATTTCGAGCGAACTATTTAAAATTCATCCAATTCTCGCCAACAAAAAACAAAAAAGAGCTACAGAAAAGAGAACGTGGAAAACGTACCACTTTTCAACGACTCGAAATTTTGATTATCACGGTACAATCTCCCGTTACCAAACCCATTCTTTTTTTTTTTTTTTTTTTTTTTTTTTTTTGTG
>NIPQ01090744.1:0-33237 GCA_002806875.1 Lepidotrigona ventralis hoosana
GGAGAGAACCGAGAATGAAGAGGAAGACGACGCGGCTAGCGATGGCCTCATCGACGCGTTTCGCGTTGTCCTCTTTTTTTTTTTAGTTTCTACTTGGTTGCGGATCCGCGTGGCAAAGCAAGTCGCCAGTTTTACCAGGCAAACCTCTCCTAACAGTAGAAAATGACGAATCCTGCCGAGTCATTTTCGCTTTCCGCTTGGTGGCCAAGCAGAAATTACGTAACGCGTTTCGTCTGTTGCGCTACATTCACGTGTTCATAGATACGCGGTCATAGTATGCGCGTATGCGGGGAGAGAAGAAAAAAAAACATGCTCTCGACGATCGATCTCCGCGGCAGATGCAAGAAGGTTGCGTGTTCGAGAACTTACGAGGCGGAATCGAATGGCCATCGGCCATAAGCACAGAAGTCTCCGAGGAGCGAATGAGACGGACTGAGAACGAAAGAAGACAGAACGAGCAGTCTCTCTCTCTCTCTCTCTCTCTCTCTTTCTGCGTAGAAAAGAGGAGAATGAAACCGTGATGCGATATAAGTATGAGAATGGCGGCGGTGGGGTAGACCAGGCAAACCAGGCCTTGAACGAGCGGAAAAGAACAAAAAAATTCTTCTCGGGGGTCCTACGCTATACACTACCGCTTCGTAAAATTGCAAAAGAGAGAAAGAAAGAAAGAAAGAGAAAAAAAAAAGAGGAAAGATCGAGTGCCTCCCTTGCGTTACCAATTCGATCTATTTCTACGATTCGACGAGCAATATTTCTGGCAATGTTTCGCTGAAACCGAA
Source organism: Lepidotrigona ventralis hoosana (assembly GCA_002806875.1). Lineage (NCBI taxonomy): Eukaryota > Metazoa > Arthropoda > Insecta > Hymenoptera > Apidae > Lepidotrigona > Lepidotrigona ventralis. Next base: position 780 of record NIPQ01090744.1, read on the forward strand.
AGATACACGCCCAGAAATAGAAAGTTACGTCGTCCAACGTGAGCTCTGCTCTTTTTCGCTCGCGACTATAATTTTCAAGCTGTTGCAACGCCAGCTTTGAACCTCGGTTCGTCGCTCAGAAGTCGGTGAGGTTAGAAAAAAAGTAATTGATAAAAATCGTTCCCGAGGACCTGCGTTGCCTCGAACTTCCACTTTGATAACGGCTCTGCAGAGATTGTTGTTTCACTTGCCGAGAGAGAGAGAGATAGAGAGAGAGAGAGAGAGAATCTCCACATGCATCGGGCTCTCCGCTCGGCGACATGACACATCGGAATTTACTACGTGGCAGCAACTTTTCCGGAAATGCGTCAGTGGAATACTGACAATGAACGGAACGACAATGCGCCGCCACGCCGAGAAAGAAGTAGCGAACGAGGGGCGGAGGGGAGGAGGCGAAGAGGAAAAGATATACGAATACGGATATACCGGCTATCATTCGGTAGTACGATAAATGCAATTGTGCAACCGCAAACATCAAAATGCCAACACCTTTTTCGTATTCTCGGTATTTTCGAAATGGCTCGACGATTTTAAACCTGTCACGTTTATTCACGCGCGTACAGATATTCGACCTGTGGTTGTTGAAGCTTTTCACATCTGGCGCAGAGGGGGGGGGGGCCGTGGATCGAGTTGCAAGTTAACTGGTGCGGCGAGATCCCATAAAAACGGAAGTAGCGGTATGGTTCGATCGGATTTATCCTGCCGATTCTAACTTTACGATTGTCTTCAACTTTCAGGCAAAAAGAAAAATCCTTTATCGAGTCCACTCTCTTCCCGTTGTGCGTTGTGTTCGAAACGCAATCTTAAGGTCCCCATAGACGTTGAAACATGCAAGCAATCACTGATGCAGGAATAGACTTCTAGCATTAGCTGGAAAACGAGACGACATCTTAAAACACGTGTTCCAACATCGCACGGAAAACTGAAGAATCGAAGTGTGGTGACAAGCTGACTCTGATGCAGGCTTCATGAAACTTAGGAGTCGATGCATGCATCGCAGCGTCTATGGGGCCTTTCAACGTCTATGGGGGCCTTTATCGTTCAGTCGTACTCAGAGGCTTCAGGCTGTGATGTGACGATCCGTGGAAGCGATCGGTGTTGAAGTGAACAATTTTCCAACGTGTGTGTCTTTGTAAAAATCCGGGAAGTTTAACCGTGCACAGGGTTAAAAGCTTAATCGTCGAATCGTTGCGTCGTGGTGACACGAAGCGAGCCGCTGTTGCAAAGGCAAAAATTAAAAGCAAAAGCGTCCGAGGAGATGAGACCGTGAGTGACGCGAAACGAAGGGACGAAGAGTGTGTGTGAGAGGAGGAGGAGTGGGGAGGGAGGAGGGAACGAAAGCGAAGACTTCCGGTGAGAAGCGAGAAGGGAGAAGCGAACGGTGAGAGGTAAGAGAGGAGAGGAGAGAAAAGGAAGTGTTGCGAGGCGTGGGAGAGGGCGTCTCCTTTGACAGAGCGAGGCCACGCAGTGCAGAGAGAGAGAGAGAGAGAAAGAGGATTTCACGAAGCGACCTGTTCGTCGGTTCCATCCTCACCGAAAACCCACCCCAACTTTCACCCTCGCAGCACGCCCGGCCGACTCGATGTTCAAAGATGGCCGCCTAGCTGGCTAGGAGGTCACCGGGTGCCACGCTAGACCACGCCCTACACACTCGCCAAACCCGACCAGCCAGCTTTCCATCGGCCGATTTAGCTTGCACAGCCAGTATCAAGGGCGCTCCAAGGACGAATGCCGGCAACACGCCGCCGCTCCTTCAAGAACGATCGCAGGCTCTCTCCCTTGCTGCGATCGCTTCTTCCCGGAAATTACGCAATCATCCGCCGCTCGCGTTGCTCGTTAACCTCCCAGTCTGTGATCTCTCTCCCTCTCTCTCAATATCACAGTCTCGCTCTCGCACTCTTTTTTCAAAATCCTTTCGCCTCTTGCAAATGTCGTTTCCCAATCATCGTTCGAAGCTTCCGTCGTCGCGTGCTTTTATCTCTTACGTGGCACTCGTGATTTTTTTTCTGATTTTTTCTTGTAGTTTAACACTTGCCCGGTGGGATGTTTGTGAAATGACAGTTGCGTTATTATTGTCGAGGCTTCTACAATTGTACAATTTTGTTATTTGAACGCTGTGACAATCGTCGATACGACTGATTTCAAATAACTCCTAACCTTCGTTTTTTACAACCACTGTTTCCTCAATTATAAAGATATTCTTGATATTGGTCTCGGATAGTTTGGATGGAGACATAATTGTACAAATCTATTCATATTTCGATTATTTTGTATGATTTATACAATATAGAATATTTTGATGTAGTTGATTGGTCAGTGTTGGCAGATACTCAGGTTAACCAATCAAAGTCAACCTAAATGAATAATCTAAAATCTATTAAAAATCTATTCGTTCTAATTGTTTTATATGATTCATATGATACACGTAGAATATTTTGATATGGTTGTTTCAAAATTAATACTCTCATTCCTGTGTTCATAATTTTTAACCTAACCTATATCTGTCATATTCGCGTCCGCCGTGAAAGTGTACATAATTGTATACATAATATACATGATAACTTTAATTTATACGATGCACGATTACATGAATACAATTCATATGAATTTATACGAATTTGTAGAACATTTCTGACACGGTTTTACCAGCGTTATAACAGATATTGTCGCCTCTTCGTTCAACTATGGATTCGTTCGCGATGAAGTTGCTGCAGATATACGAGGGCAGATGGATGACGAAAGTAAGTATGCATACACGCACATGCACACGACGATCAACGGACGAGTGAGTTACGCGTGATGAACAATTATGGAATTCAAAAGCACACACGCACGGAACAAGGCTATAGGGAAGAATGCAAAGAGGCAAAGCTGAGTCACACTGTGCATCTCATCGGTGCCCCACCCCCTTTCTGCTCCTCTGTGTGTCTCGAACGAAATAGGTTTTTGGAACGCGGGCTTTTTCGGGACAAAATCGATCGACCCGTTCCACTGGCCTAATTACTGGCCGCGCCGTGTAAACTCGCCTGCTGCCTCTCCGCCACTGGGCAAACCAGGGCGAAGAATCTTTCGCCCCAGAGAGACGAGCAAATGACGAAATATATGCGTCGCTTACGAGTTTCGAGATAGCGGCGCTAAGCACAAGGGAAGATGCAACATTGTTCGCGATTGTAAGACGCTTGTCACAAGCGATGTACAATCGGCAAAATAGTCGAGCNTTTGCAGAAGAAAGACTTATTGTTACATTGAAGTAAAAAAATTCGCACGATCGGTTGTATTTTCAATTCGCACGATTTTGAAGAAAAAGTTACAACTCACATAAGAATTAATTGATTCACATAAGAAAATCCATCCACTGTACACTTAGGTCAACCAACATCGGAAATCTCGGATCACGATCAGAAAATCCCTCCGTATATTCTTAAAAACTGGGACAAATCCGGACGAATAACAGCCCTAATATATTTCAACACTCGTTAAGTCTGAGATACTGGGACAAATCCGGACGAATAACAGCCCTAATATATTTCAACACTCGTTAAGTCTGAGAGAATCGGTAAGTCTGATCGTTAATTTTATACAGAACATGCTTCTTTAACTATTTTTCGCGTGTCTTTTAGCTATTATTTTGCTAGTGTTTAAGTGACCAACTCAAACCACTTTAAAATTCCAGCACATTTAGCTTTCCGGCCGCATGCTGTTGGATTATAGTCAGATATAACGTATATAATATAATAAATATACACGTGTGTGTAAATGTAAAAATGTATATTAAGGAATTAAGGATCCGTGTCTATAATATATAAGTAAAGGCAAAACTTTTTTCAGTTTAGTACATTTCTAGTTGAATGTTTGTTACATTTATTTCACATTCACCAAATATTAACAACGTATTAACATTTTCATCACAAGTATCCGTGTCTATAATATATAAGTAAAGGCAAAACTTTTTTCAGTTTAGTACATTTCTAGTTGAATGTTTGTTACATTTATTTCACATTCACCAAATATTAACAACGTATTAACATTTTCATCACAAGTATACATCTTCGACAAATTAAGTTTAACAATGAATTAAACTATTGATTTGATCCAATGATAAATTAAGAATCCAACAACTGTCTTAATAGATTTTGTTATGATATTTTTCTGTTGTAACGAACAATCGACCATTCGTGAGTATTTAAATTCAAAATACGGAGATTCACAGTGGCTCACACTTCTTGATTTCACTACAATACATACGAACTCGACAATTCAAATATAGAAGTACTCTTGATATTTTTATCAAAAAAAAAAAAAAAAAATTTGATTTCACTACAATACATACGAACTCGACAATTCAAATATAGAAGTACTCTTGATATTTTTATCAAAAAAAAAAAAAAAAAATAATTTATTTTTCGAGCTATCTTGGAATTTGTGGCTGTCTGAGAAGTTTAAAACACTTTCTCGTCAGATTACTGGAAGTGCTTGAAAAATCGTGGCATGAGTGTATGTGGAAATATCCTGTATAATATGCATACACGTTCGTGCATTCACACGAAATAAGGGCGTTTGCTAAAAATCCATTCACGCATCTACTTGCTACATTGGATCGATCGATTTAAAGGGAAAGAGAGAGAATTTGCTTGTACTTCCTTCGCTGGCCACCACACCACGTCACTCCGCGCCATACGAAGCGTGGTATCGATCATCCTTCTGTTCGGGCAGGATTAAGCGTGTGCTGCTCGAAAGTTAACTTTTCGGAGCTATACTTCTCCAAAAGTAACGCAATTATCGCGATAATCGAGCGACCAACCCGGCTTAGCTCGATAGTAGTTTCTCTCTTTCTCTTTATTCATGTCGCTCTCATTGTTTCATTTTTTGACTAGCAAACTTTTTCCCGCAGACGATACATCGAACGAAACAATGGAAGAATTCATTGTTCGCGGCGATGCTTCGCTTCTCTCGAATCGACGGTAAAGCAGACCGTTTTTTGTATTATTCCGATGCGTACTTTAGTCCTCGAGATAGAGGGAAAACGAAAAAAAAGGAATAGCAGCACTAGTGGTAGCGATGGGTGCAAGTTCAACATGTGTTCACGAAACCAAGTACAATTCTCTATAAAACGTTCACTTCGTAGGATTGTATTGCTACTCATCAAAGGTGATGATGTTCAATTGATTATCTATTTATGAAGTTATTGCAGATTTTTATTGGAAATTTGAAGGATACAACGATGCAAAAATATATGAAATATCCAAATTATAAATTGCAGTAATAATTTATTAGTATTATAATTTAGTAGTTTATTACCATATTTAGCAGATGGAAGAAATTTATATTAAGATCTCATTTTTTTTTAGATATATTCAGATAGGTTTAAAAATGCATTTAAAAATCTAGAGATTATACACATTGATTTCCAACAAAAGTGTACACTTAATATTTAAGTGAATTAAATCTTTTAAAAACAACACTCGAAGTCTGAAAATTTCGCTTATTGAAGTTTATATCATAAACGTTACATGGCTCTCTAATTGCTTCTGTTATCAAATTATACAATTAAACGGAATAAATAATTTTTTGTAGATAAAAAGAATTGAAATGTTACACAATCATGGTCATAAATTTAACTTAACAATTGATTTTCTTCGAATACTTCGAATATGCTTCTTGCTATCAGTAATTTTATTATAACTTGTGTTCACATGGTATCCATTACACCTAGTGCATATTTGGTCCCATCACTAACTAGTAGTGGCAATAAGAAGAGAGAAGGAGAAGAAATACAACAGGGGCACGCGTTTTGTTACGACAGCAACGCTGCTTCGATTTTTTAAAAACAAACAAGAACACAAGCTTCGCTTCCTCCTGGCTCGGTTTTGCGGTGAAAGACGAAACTCCACGGTGATTCTTCTACTGTGGCATTGCGCCACTTTCCTGGCTTCTGGCTTGCTCGGCAGGAGGTAACTCGAGGCCTCTCGTCCTCTCTTACCTTTACAATTTATAACAATCTTCTCTTCGTTCCTTCACGGCTCTCGATTCGAAACATCCGGTCTTTTTGTCTGGTTCTCTTTCCACTAGTTCGCGATTTTTACGTTCAATATTCGTACCATTTGGAACAATAGTGGTGCGTACCTCTATTAACATTAAGTTTCATTGTTACTATTTGAATTTATCATTATTAATAAGATTACATTTTTATTGCCTTCGTGAAATGGTTGTAATTTTTGTATAAAATATTAGTAACATTATATTTCACGCAGGTATTTAATTCATTCAGAAACATTTTATAAAAGCTTGTTTTACATATGCCACATATTCGTCATTTAAGTTTCATCATGAGACTTCAATGTATCTCCATTATAAAATTTTTATTGTTGTAAAAACGCTGTAACAATATTGTATTAATTTATGCAGATACAATGGAAAAGCATATTCCTTTTTCCATACGTGATTTTCAAATGTTGTTTGTAGGCTTGACGTGAATGCAATATTTGAAAATTACGTACAGAACGACGTGAAACATGTTTTGTTAAGTCGATAAAATCGCTGTCACATTAAAAACTACTCACTTCGGAGAGTCTTTAAACTTTGATGAAATGATATATTATAATTTGTTTTTTACTTTTCTTTCTTTGTTCATTGTCACATCAGTACAGATTTGGAGCGATTTTTGAAAAACGAGAGAGTATTTTCTATAAGTGTCTGGCGCATGCGTATTAGACACATGCGCATACGCATGCGCGTCGAACGTATTTATATCGATACAATGGGCCCGCCTGACCCAAATGCAATAGTTGAAAATCATGTTAACCTTTTAACTGGGTAAGATGAAATATTTCGTCATACGAGGAAGATAACTGCAATGGGCATGACGACATTTTTCGTCATGAAAATTTTAAAAGTAATGTGTGATAATGTTTTATTTAAATCGAAATGGAATTTACATATTTGCTAGATATGTCAAAATAAATAGTCAACAAGTGAAAAACGATTTTCTTTTCTTTTATTACTTTAGTAATAATATAAACTTCTCACTGCGAAGGAAAATATCCTCATTGTGAGACAAATTACTTTTATGTGAACCAAAGTTAATTCTCCTGTTAAAAGGTTGAATTAAATTAGAAAAACAGGAACATACCAAAATTCCTGAAATCTTATCTTTAAACAGTATAAACTCAGCAAGTCAGCAATTCTGTATGTATATAAGTGTCTAAATAAAATGATGTATTCGTGGACACTTTAATTCCTTAACTCATTAAGGATCAAAAAGAAATAATTTATCCTACTAATAGAAGTAATTAAATTTTTTGAAATTTCATAAAACTATAGAATACCAGATGAAGGCACAACAGATGAGAGAATACCAGCTTAATCCTTGGAATTTTCTTTCGTACTTTCAATATCAAAAAATAGAGTTTCATAACGTAAGTTCATTTAAAAGAATTGCAGCAAACGACATACTGCGTCGACGCAACGTTATGGGTTTTTAATGGATTCACGTACATATATGTGTTAAAAATACAGATTCTTAATTCCAATTTTTTAAAAGTAGACTGCCATTTCCGAGCGTTGGCCGCAAGAACGGGTTCGACATAATCTCGGATCAGACCGAGGATTAACAGCGGCCTATGGTGCCCGACCAACGTGATCGACGATTTGTCTGTGCGGCAAGAAGCGGATTATCGCCGTCGCGTTCAATCCATCGGATAAAGTCGAATCCTGCGACACGACATCAAGTCATCTACAAGAATAAGAAGCGCTCGTTACGACTTTCACGGCATTTTCCAACGCCATATCGTTCCCGCTTCTAACATGTACATTTTTTTATGTATTCATAGAAACTTCAATCTTTATATTATACATACTTATTATACTTATCTTTATATTATACATAGAGATTTAAAGAGATGCTTTATGCATGCTTGTATTTTCACGCTGCGTCCTTTCACTCCATAATTCAGATATAGTTTAACCCGATATAGTTTATAGTAAAAATTAATATTACACTTACGATGAAAAGATAAGTAGCTAAATTCGCAAGTTCTTTTATTAATAACAAAAGACAGTAATTTAAACAAATTCTGCAAAAATTCGCATAAATTCTATTCTGATGTACAGGTGTGCAATTTCATATTGTGATTTTATTTTTTCTAGTTGCATGTATAATTATGATGCAGCAAAATCTCAATGAGGGACGAGGAATTCGAATAATGGAGGCTCAATAAGTTTCAATAATCATATTATGATATTTTATCTTACTTATTTGAATAATCAAAGATAATAGATAAAAGTTGTTTAATTATGAATTTGTCTGATCAATATTAACTAGTTCATATAAAGGCACTTTCTGTTGAAAAACGTAAAAATATTTGAAGATATGTCAAACATATATGTTGCAGAACAATAAATGTCACATAATTTATGTCCTGCAATAATGTAACATTCTCGCGACTTTCACTTTTACGTTTAATGAAACTGCTCGCAGATCAAATAGAAAACAACAAGGGGTTTAATAACGCGTGTATGAGAGTTTCTGTCGGAAAGCTCAGGAAACGGAAAGCGACAAGAACGCTGGGGATGGTCGGCCATTCAAATGGCACGCGGCGAATAAGATTAGCGAGTAACGCGTGGAAATTAATTTCCGCGGTCGTCACAGCGTGAATCTACAATGTTCTACGAACCAATTCCCGACGATAATTGGTCTCCCCTCCCAATTATTTCCTGCTCGTTGCTTCTGTGTCGGATCATTTGCTCTTTGTTTCAAGAACGTTCCGAATCGTTGCGTTGCTGAAACTGCTTCACGAATAATATGAGGACAAATTTCGCTCAATAGAGTAGAAAAACGCTACAAAGCTTTTCTTTATAGCGTATATTGTTCGAATAAAAATTTCTCAATTTTTGAAATGATATATTTGATTGAAAAAGAAATCAACAATAGATTTGAGTTGACTTTTTTGGTTTTACGGANCGACGATAATTGGTCTCCCCTCCCAATTATTTCCTGCTCGTTGCTTCTGTGTCGGATCATTTGCTCTTTGTTTCAAGAACGTTCCGAATCGTTGCGTTGCTGAAACTGCTTCACGAATAATATGAGGATCCGCTGTGAACTGCGTCTACTTCTCCAATTATTTTTAATTAAAAACAAGTCGATTAACAAATTTCGCTCAATAGAGTAGAAAAACGCTACAAAGCTTTTCTTTATAGCGTATATTGTTCGAATAAAAATTTCTCAATTTTTGAAATGATATATTTGATTGAAAAAGAAATCAACTAGATTTGAGTTGACTTTTTTGGTTTTACGAATCAGACCTTGCATTAACTCTTTCTATCACAATTGTTTACTGTTTTATGAAGTAGATTAACAACATTTGTATTGTAGATTAACTCTTTAACATTCATTTGTTAACATCAGTTTCTTCTGCGTTCCTTCATTTGAAGTTTTCAAATAATTTGAAAAATTAAATTGAAAATAAGGTTACAGTTGACTGCAAGGATCGCGTATTAATTTCTTCACTGAATAACCAACGTAATAAGAAGCACCTATAATTAATTTTATTTTTCGATTAATACCATATGTACATTGATTTATATATTTATATATTACATTTGCCATTATATCATCATTATATTATCATATAATCGTAGTATCACAAAGGATCGCGTAGAAAATAGATCTCTTTGCGTAATCTCAACGATACCGAGCATTCGGAGGTGAACAGTCACGTTTATGATGTGCGATCGAGAAAACCAGCAATCAATACAGCGTGAAACGAGTCACTGACATTACGAGTTGTGAAGAATTTTGTTAAAAGCGTTATAAGATGTCTCCAGATCGAAGATCAACTGCCTGACTTGAGTGTCGGACAATTCGTCGGAAGCGGACATACTGCTAAGTGTCTGCAACCACTCAGCGACTTTCTCCTTCCCATCAAAGTCGCTTGGCAATATGCTCAAGCGATTCATGGTGTCCACCAGGTCTCTTAGATCAGGATGTAACTGATCCATCGCTTTGATTTCGAGTCGTAATTTATCCATTAGCGTAATAAACAAGGAAACGATGTCTGCGATGCATTTAGATGTATTTCCTTTGTCATCCTTTATAGTAATTGGTCTGTCTTCCTTGATCCTCTCGAGCGCGGCTGGGCAATCTAATCGAAATGCTCTGGCAAATGCATCTATTGTAGGAAATTGATCGCTTTGCACCTAAATGGACAAGAGATGAGAATCTTTAACCTATGAGACAAGACTGATAAGTTTCTCGCGAGATTCTACAGTACCTGTTTGAAAGCCGCTCTATATTGCACTAACAATTTACTACAGGCAGCTGTATACTCTTTCGGAGTCACGCAATCTCTAATGTAAGCTTTCTCTAAGTGTTGCAACGTATTTACAACTGCATACAAATCGGCTTGATTATCATGTTTCTCTCTTTCTCGAGCATTCTTGTACAGCTTTACTTCTTCGTAAAGTTCTGGCCGATCTTGAGATATTGACATTATTATTCCTGTAGTGAAGTAACGCGCGTTTAGATAAGTGTCAGATTTTGTTAGATTAAGCTAGGTTAGGTTATGTTGTCTAAAACAATCTTTGACATGGCAAAGTAAAGTGATAACATAGATACAAAACAATTATTCAGTAAATGCTCATGTCATAATAGTCACTATGATAGAAATGAAATGTCAAAATGTCGAAATGATAAGAGATTAGGATAGGTAAAAAAATACAAAAATATAGGATAGAATAGTAATAACGTAAATGCTTACGTTTTAGATATTTTCGTTTTGCGTTCCTTTGGAATGCATAAAATCAAGAGAATGATGACAGAAAATTGTTGGCAGAAATACAAACAAAGAAAAGAAATATTAATGATATTACGGCATTGACTAACGACAGTATAGACAAGACGTTACGTGGAACTTTGTTTCTGAAATACCGACCTGAAGGAAAACTGTAGCGACGTCGAGTGTAACCCAAGGTGTTGCAGCGACACCTACTTTCGTCAAAAGGTGAATTTCCATGAGATGGACAATGCCATCTTTGTGGGGTGAAAGAATCAAAAGCGCGGCAAAAAGCTTTTTATTTTTTGCCATTAAAAAAACACCCTCATTCTTTCTTGTGCCATCGACTTTTTCAGATCGATTCCATTACGAATCATGTGGAGTGAGAGATTGTGAAAATCCAGTGTGTAGACAAAAGAAATATATACTTATACTTGGAAGTATATTTTATCTTTCCATACATTAAATCAAACATCGTTAACATTTGTGGGTACTCTGAAACACAGCAACTACTTTACCGACCACGGTACCTACAAATTATTAACGTTCTCTACGATTTGATATTGTATATTTTTAAAATAAATACATTTTAAATTAATATTTAAAATAAATATTACACACGTGAAAGTTTGTAAAATATATCATAACATTAATACCGCGTAGCATTACATTGATTAGATGATGCAGTGGAATCTACTTTTCTCTAAGGGTTTTTGTGGATGGTACTGCCATCTGATCATTTCCGTTTGGAACTACGGATAAATAAAAATTTGGAAATTCTGTATTTAATAGATCGAAACATTTTTGTTTATTTCGATAAAATATTTAATTTTTCGCAAGCTAAATTTTGGAGTAAAATTGTTTGTGAAAGTAGACTAAACATTGTTAAAAAGTTGTGAGATGAACAAACATGTAGCGTAAGATTGCACATGCAATATTAATTTTCTAAATTAATACTACATGTGCAAAATCAACTAAATTGTGCATGAAAACTTAGTACGTTACATAATTAATTTCAAATAACAAAATAACACTTTTTTCAATTTTCAATATTTTTTTGGATAATAGAAGTAAGTTTTTTCATTTAGAAAATTATTATTTAACAAGCTTAAACTTTTATGAATAAAAGCGAGACATCATATTCATTCAATAATTTAAGAAATGAACTAATCACATTTTTATTAGTATCAAAACTCGAAAAACAAGAATATAATAGTTATTGCGCGGAATTATTGTTTAGATCAATTGTATTATAACACCGGTGAAAAAGCATTGCCGCATAGAGTGCTACATTTGACTTATGATTATAAGAGAGCTTTTTCTATACGTTATATTTTATACATTAGTTCTGTAAGATAATTAATTTATTTATACTGCAAGATAATTTATTTTTAATTTAAATTGAAATTATACGAATGTAACATAAAACTAATATAAAGTAATCCCCCAAAATGTGGGTCACGAAGCGTTGAATATCGGATCTATTTTATACCTCGTCTGTGATTACGGGATGTAGCGAAGCGAAGCGTTGTGCACTTCACGAAAACCAGCCATCTACCGAGCGATTTACGTTTTAATAGCATACTCGAATTGCTTTACTCGTATGTACGCAATGAGCCAGATACAGGGTAAAGTAAACGCATACAAAAATGTACGCAAACAGAAATGCCAGTTTCGTTTGACGAGCGATTCGCCAGAGCAAATTTATTATAGATAACAAATTGCATAATTCCGCTATTAAAATAAAAAATAACGAGATAAATTAACAATAGTTATAGTAACAATATTAACGAATATCACGTTGCGTTCGATATGTTTTGTAACAAAAATATATTGTGTATATATAAGATCTGGTCGACAAATATATCTATGTTTGTTCTCTCAATCGGTAAATAGTTTTTCGATACTATTTGGTTTGTTAAACCGATCTCTGCAATCCGAAAACATTTTGTTCTTATCGATACACCGGCAATGAAAGTCTTTAACAAACAATGTTTTAGGCTGATGTAAATCTTCTTTGTACAGTCGACCGTCTGTTTCGCAATCAGGTATAACACGTATGTACGTTACATTCAATGTTGATTTTTCGTCGTCTAGAGTTTCCCACGGTGGAAATATCTGTACTAGACCTTTGGATTTCATTTCAATTCTACCTGCAATCTCGGGAATCGTCATGATGCTTATGGATTTGACAACATTGCTTTCTGTTCCGTGCAATAGCAAATTGAATGGATCTTCGATAACAACTCCTTCCAAGAACTGTCTGCTGAAGCGTGTTACACATGTCTGTACAAACACGGTAACAGATTGCATAGAAACGTTTTGCTTTATTGCTTGTTTTAATCGATGTCTCCATATACGTGTAAATGATATTTGGCTATTAATCGTTGACTGTAGTTTCTCTACCAAACTGCCCCTACAACAAAAGATAAAGAAACATAATGAATTTGTAGCAGTAAATTACGCTCGTAGCGATCTATATTTAACAAAACTACCGCTTTGGTTTTCTCCTTTTTTTCACAGAATCTAAAATAGTTAATTGCATCATGGACGCGTTTACATGCGTCTTTTCCGGAGATATTTTCGCATTAGTAATAATTCCACTCGACGACTTCGTATCTGTATCCTGTGAGGAAGTTTGAGAAATGTTTTGAGAAGAAATTCGTCGTACGTTGGAAAGCGGGCATTGAACTTGTTCCGCCTCTGAATAGAACGTGTCATCCGAATCTCCGCTAGATGATGGCAAGTGTAACGATGTAAATTTATGAAAGGAAAATGTTTGACCTTGTTTATGATTTCCAGTAACAGGATCTGTATATTGTATATCCGTGTCTTTTTCTATAGAATTACAAATGCTGGATTCTTTGTCGGAATCGTTGCTTATATTATTTTTGTCGCTGTCATAATCTTCGTTACTGGATTCAATTTCAATTTCCTCGTCTTTAGGACTATCCTCGATATTTAGTTTTATTGTGGAGATTGATGACTGCGATGTTACAGAATCTTCTGAAATACTCGAATCCAATTCATGTTTTAAAACATCATCTTGAAAGCAACCTTTTAATTCTGTCGTCGATGCGTGTTGCTTTTGATTGCATAAAATTCCCCATTTGTTTTGAAAGATTTCTTTATTAATACAATCACAAGAGTTTGTTGCATTCGTTTTGAAATTTGAAGTATTATTCTGTTCCTTCTTTTGCTTCCTTTGCTTGTGTTTGTAATGAAAGTTTCTATCCAAAATAGGAGATTTCTTTGGTCTATTATATACTTTGGTACAAATTAATGGTGTGGTATCAGTTGGATGGTGTGCACATATATTCTCAATACGATCTAAGACTTTTCTTTCCGACTTGTATCTTTCGTTCTTTCTTTTAACTCTTTCATGAGAATACGAGCTTCCACCAAGTATCGGAGAAACATTAGGAGAAACTGTATCTGGTAGAAACTCAAATAGATTCCTCTTGATGTTTTCTTTTTTGTTGATATCATCTACTTTCATACGCTTCACACTACCTTCGAATGTAGGAAAAATATTTCTTTGTTAATTCACGTTTCGTGAAAGTATAAGTTTAGCACAGTGATTTGATGTTTGCTTACCTAAAATTGGCGAAGATCTCGCAGAGACTGTAACAGATGTACCCAAAATGGGTGACCAATATGATGTTTTGATTGTTGTACAATCGACGTACATTTCGCTCCGTTTGCAACTATGTTCGTCCTTTCCTGCACATGGTACGTTTGTCAGGTTTTTATCAATTAACGGTACATCATTCTGAAATTGCTTAACCACATTTGAGGTTAAGTTCGATTGGCCAAAGTTCAATCTCCTTACGTGACTTGGTTTCTTAGTTTTGTAACTTAAAACCCGATCGCCTCTGTACATTTTGATATTATTGTTCACTCGGTTTCGCGAGAATTAAGAATAATTTGACTTCAACGATATAACATAGTTGACGCTCAGTACAAAAATATATATACAACGTGCATGTGTTTCTGTCCGCCATGTTGCGTCGTCATGGAAACGCGTCCCGTGTAAGGAACACCTTGCGTGCATTATTGAAATTTCCTTACAGGGATAATACGTGTTCTTCTGATTATTTCTCGATGACATGTACATATTCTTTCTAAAAATCTCCACGTAGAATGAAAAAGGTAAAAAAAAAAAATAGGTAAATAAAACTGTTACAGATCGCAACTGTGTCGATGGAACGATCACGACGAAACCATTTGAAATCAATTGAAATCAATGTCGATGAACGTTTACGCGGATTCGAACAGGGGGAAAGTGACGAAAGGTAAAGCGGCCTCAAAAGATCACCGATCAGAATGATAGATGAATAAATATCTTATTTATCGTAGATACTGAACGAGTGCGAAAGAAGGTGAGGATAGGGTGGTATAAAAAAGGGGGTAGACGCGCGACTGTTCGAAAGAAGCGGAGGATCAAAAGGCGGAGGGTAGGCGGAGGAGAAAGAGGAGGAGGAGGAAAGAATTAGCGCGAGTGTACGCGTAAATTCGAGTGAGCGATAGAGGTCCGGTTGCGGTACACGCCGTACAATTACCGGGCGGCGAGTGTCGAGGAACCCTCTTTTATATTAATAGTCGAGATAGTAGCCGAGCGTGTAGTGCGATAGGAGAGTGGCTATCGAGGCGGCTAGGGGGGGTAAGGGAGACTCCCGGAGGATCGTGGAGGGAAGCGCATAGGACGGTTTACGCCGAGAGAAACCGAGAGAGAGAGGATCAAGAAGCGTGGGATAAGGGGGACGGAGACAGAGCGGGAGCACGAGAGAGGGTCCAAGGGGGACGTTCGAAACGATAGATAGGAGGATGGGATGCCGTGGACGGACCCCTTGTATCCACGATTGCTTCAGTTTCAGTTCGCGATGGAGGTTACTTGCTCCTTCTAGTGGTAGCCACCGCCGTCGTCGGTCTATCCTGTATCGAGGGAGAGCAAGCAAACTGCAAACACCAGGGTGGGGAGGAGAGGAAAGGAAAAAAAGAGAGGGAGGGTGAGAGAGGGAGCGAGAGAGAGAGAGAGAGAGAGAGAGAAAGAGGAAGCGAAAGTGTCGAAGGGGAGAAAAGAAAGAGGATGATAAGCGGGAAACGAACGTGGTCGCGGAAGAAGTTTGGTTAAGGAGAAGAAGTGTGCAGGGGGTCCACTTGGCCACTTGGGGTTAAAGGTGATCGAAGAGACGCGCGAAACGCGTGAAAATCCGTGAACGAACGATGATACTCGAGGTAACGCGTTTTCGAAGTAGGATCGCATTCCGGAGAGGATGAGAAGCAGCGGCTGAACCGAGTCGAGATTCATCGAATGCGATTCTGGGAATCGAGGATAGTGAATATCGATGTACCGCGGATGGACGACGTGGGTGATGAACCGTGTGTAGTGAACGAATCTATTAAAGTAAGTTTCCTTATTACACGTACGCATATAGGAATAACGCACGCGGGTGTTGAGAAGATGCTTCCGCAATGTAAATAACGACGCTAAGCGAACACACGTATATCCTCTCGTTGACTCGTCGGATTGGTGTGTCATCGAGAAAATTTCAAAAGGATCGTGTCTCCGTAAGACTGCCCCCTTCGATCGGTAAGACTTCTAACGAATGACCTTTTTTACGTTGCAGCGAAAAGGAACCAAATGATAAGTGTGTGCATGCGAGAGAGAGGGGGAGAGAAAGAGAGAGAGAGAGAGAGAGAAATAAAGAGAGAAGAGGAGAAAGAAGGAAAAGGGAGTAAAGTCTAAAACAAAATGAAAACACAATAGACGACACGATAGAGCGAAACGTATAGCGAAGTTGGGAGGGCTAAGCAGGGGGCGAGTTGCTCCGAGGGGGAAACGAACGCGTATCGCATTTTTATTGCACTGACGGTTGAAAGAGAAATTGGAAATCGGTCGTGATACGACTGGGCGACAGCCGTGCGGCGTATTCGCGAAGATGTGAACGCGTTCGCAGACGGAAAGAAGCGCACGCGACATTGCTGTGATCAAATGGAAAAATTTCGACGGGAACTACAGCCGCGACACTGCCATAAATTATGTTGTTTAACGAACACCGGTAGCAAAAGCTGCGCAGCCATATATAACAGAACGTCGTCGGGTTACGTTATCTTGATATTTGCATAAGATTATCGCGGTCGATCGTTGCAAAAATAAACTGTTTGCAGATTGTCGTCTGTCTATAGAAATCTGTACGAGGCGACAACGGGAATGAAGTTGAGGAAGAATAGGGAACGCGGAGATAAGCAGCTGCGGTTGACAGACGGGAAATAAAAGGCGCGCAAAACGAGAAACAGACGGTTCGCGTTGTCGCATTGCGTAACACGGCCGATCGAGACCGAAACCGTGAGAGATAAAAAAATCTGATCTCGCCGTGCGCAAACGTTGGATCAGCGTTGATTGTAAACGGCTCTAAATGAGGTAAATTAAGAAAGAAAGAAAGAAAAAAAACAACGAAAGAAGAAGAAGAAGAAGAAGACGAAGAAGAGATCGAAGAAGAAAATAAAGCGAGAAATCGAAATAAAAAAAGAAAAAAAGAGATATAGAAGATCGGCCGAAAGTGAACGAAAGGCCGAAACGACGAGAAGCTTAAAAAGAGGCGAACGGCGAAAAGCAAAAGGGGAGGAAACGAAGAACGATAAACGCGCGTTGGCCCGAATAAGAGGAAGCAAGCACAAGCGGGTACGAGACGGCGTGCGAAGCGGGATGACGTTGTTTGCGATTGTGACGTCACTCGCAATTGCAGCCAGCTCGAGGATGCGACCGCGTGCGTCACGTGGAGCTGAATCCGGGTTTTAAACGGGTGCCGGGGAGATGAAGAATCGCGAACAGGTACACTTCATCGCCACGATAACTCGATTTTGTTGAGAAACAGTAGAAACAGGCAGCTAGCCGTCGTGGCGGATGTCGTGACGATTTCAATTGACGGCCGGACGACGACGTTCACCGAGGACAAAGTCACGCGTTCGATCGGGCCACGTTTCTTTTATTGGCGATAGGAACGAACGCGCGTTGAAATAAACTCGAAACGAGAATAAACGAGAGGAAACCAGCAAGACGAGACGAGACGAGACGAGACGAGAGGAGAACAAGGACGGGAACGTCGCCGAACGATTCGCATCTCTCGTTTCTGCAACCTTTCCGGCCGTCGCGTGGATGGACAAATTGCCGAGACGTTCTCGTTAGTTTCCAGCGTTTCCTCGCGGTTTGCGATTGCATTTTAGAGCGAATCACGACGCGTCGCGAGTCGCAACGACGCGCATACGTTCGTTCACCGACCAGCGAACGATATTCGCATTCTGTTCTCGTTGCGAAATCGTCGCCGCTTGTACGAACGTGTTCGTCTACTTCGCGATCTTTGTAAAAAGCTCGATGACCTCTTCGTTAAACTCGCATTCTCCCTCTTTCTCTCTCTTTTCCTTTATCCGCCGCAAATTGTATCGTCTCTCGGCCAGGCCGAGAATATCGCGAGAGTCGATATCGTCAGTCAGCGAAGATAAGTCAACGTCCAATCGATGTTGCACGACAGGTGGGAGATCGAGCAAAGTACAAGTACCACGTGGACGAAGGCGAAAAACGCGAGAGCAGAGACGAGGCCGAGGAGGAAGGGTGGCGCGCGTCGGGTCACAAGCGAGAGCAAAAGGGTGCGTAGAACGGGCGCGATCCGAAAGAAAATACGCGCAGTGAGATGGTTGATGGAAAAATTTCACTCAGCTGTAGGATCGGCGAGGACCGGTGAAGCGGCGGAGGAGCAGCGGGGAGGCGGAGGGACGACGTTCGGAAGACGACGATGTTCGGAAGAGAGGAGGTGTTCACCGGCAATGGCTGATCGCGGTTGGCGCTATGCTCGCGACGTATAAGAACGCGCGAAGACGTGCGTTCGCCGCGCTTTACGCGATCCCGAATTCGAAGCAGCAGAAGCGTACCGTAGCGCCGCGCCGTTACTTCGTTAGCGGGACGTAGATCGTGATCCAGGCGGAGGACAATCGCGACACTCGTTCGTGAATCGGTGCCGATCGTCGCTGGCCGCGCGTTCTCGCACACGGATCGGCGCGTCGTTTCGTAGATCGGCGTGTGTTTGCGATGCGCGACGCGACGCGACGCGACGCTGGATCGTGATCGTGATCGGCGTGGTCGTCGAATGATCGCGGGAGTAGCGAGGCTGGTGCAGCGGTGGTGCAGCGGCAAAAGGGAAAACTCTCGTTGGGCGAAAACGTTTCGGAGAAGCGCGATTCCGCGAGGAGAGGACAACACGGTGGTGGTCGCCCCGCCGGTGCATGCCCTCGAAAACGCGTAGCGGCGGTCATGCCGCGTGACTCGAGCCGACATCATCATCGTCGCCGTCGTCGCCGTCGCCGTCGTCTTCGCGTGACCGTCGAATCGCCAAGGATCATCGACGTAACGAAGGTGCCGTCGTCGTCGTCGTCGTCGTGGTTGCCGTTGCTGCTCGTGAAACGCGCTGGTGAAACGACAGCGTCGGAAACATGAGCTCGATCGACTTCGACGAGGTGTTGGTGCACGTGGGCGAGAAGGGCAAATATCAGAACATCATGTACTATCTTCTCTGCATATCGGCCACTCTTCCCGCGGCTTTCCTCGCCTTTTCCCAAGTGAGTCGTCACGTCGTAGAACACATCTGTTCTAACCAACCGTACACAGTTGGTGGTTTTCGTCGATTTTCACCGCGGCGGCAGCAGCTTTAAAAACCGTTTTGTGTTTTGCCCGTGTGCGCAGGTGTTCGTGAGCGCGTCACCGGAGCATTGGTGCAGGATCCCGGAGTTGGAGAATCTGACGGATCTGATGACGTTGGAGGAGAGGAAGGCGCTCTCGTTGCCGTACGTTGAGAAGTCGGACGGCAAGGTGAAGAAGTACTCCAAGTGCAAGATGTACGACGTGAATTACACGGCGATCGTGGAATCGTGGCTGGAGCACGCGGTCCTCGAGAACGCGACGGAGGAAGAGGGCGAGGCGCAGCCGACGAGATCGAGGAGCGGATTGCCACCGCCGCCGGTCGGTAATCCAGACTGGCCCGTGACCAAGTGTCGACACGGATGGATCTACGACAACCGAGACTACGACAGCACCCTGGTCACCGAGGTAAACTCGACTTTCACTCTTTTCTTCAACGGCCGTGATTCGTCGGTCGGGACACGACCGCGTCGACAGAGAAGCAGTCTCGTTGCCCGCACGGTCGTTTACATAATTCTCCTAACCGCGTTAATCAGTCTCTCCGGAGGAATTTCTGGTAGCGAGCCGAGTGTCGAGTTTCGCGGGGCAATTCGCCTTGGCCTTTGTCTCGTCGTCCTCCCGCGACGGATCTCGACGCGGCTCGATGAGTTCAACTCGGAGCGGCCGGTCGGTCGATTGATCGGTCGGTCGATCCTCGGCCGGTCGGGTCCCGTTCACGGAACCGCGTGCTCGTTTCCTTGCCGTCGCAGTCCTCGTTAACCTCCTCTTTCCGCTCGGTAATTCCCTTTTCCGTGAAAGCTCGAGGGCCGGAATCCGACGATTTCTCCGTATTCTCAACGATTAATCTGAATGCGCGCAACAGGTCACAGCCAGAAGAACGAACCGACAACGAACCCGACAGATATACGGCGCGTTCGAGGAAGCAGATGGAAATTTTGCGTCGCGTTTCTGAAAGCGATGCGAGGAGAGAGGCGAGAGCGGTCGCGCGCGGCCTCGTCACGCGGTGGTCTCGTTCGTGAGCGGTCCATTAACGCGTTATTAAATTGTCGCAATTAGACAACGCTGGTGAACCGTGCTAGTCGCGGCACGTAACGAGATCGTAATACACACACGGGGTCGAGGATCTAGGTGCGAGGTTCTCGGTTCATGGTTCTCTCTCTCTCTCTCTTTCTCTATCTATCTATCTATCCATCTATTCGTCTATCTCTCAATCTATCTTCTATCTATCTATCTATCTATCTATCTATCTCGAAAAGGGGCTACGTTTATGCGTGCGTCAGTGAAACGGTAGCGCCGTGCGGATTGGTCGGTTGAGGTGCCGAAGACGAGCTTTCTCGCGGCCAGCCAGGTGAACCCGGGGTCCGAGAAGGAGCGGCCGAGCAATCGACCGATAGCTTGCGACTCTCCGGTGACATCGTCAATTGCCGACCAATTTACCTACCCCCGCATCCGGTCATGCGATCTGTCGCATCAAATGCCTCGGTACGAACTGCCGGCACCGCTTCTCTGCCGAGGGTATCGGAGAGGCGATGAGAGGAAGAGACGGATAGAGCAAGATAGGGAAAGATGGACAGAGAGGCAGAGAGAGAGAGAGAAAGAGAGATTCAGCGTCCACGATTTTCGTTTCATGACGTAAACAACGATCGAAACGATCGAATTCGGTTTGTCCGGTCAGCCCGTGTGCGTCACTTCCGGTCGAGTGGGTCGCCGCCAGCGCCGCTGTCGCGCGATCGTCCGACAGATCGCTACCCGTTCGTTCGATAACATTCGAAATCGATCGGAAAAGGAATCGACGTGAACCACGACGACTCCGTGATTCCTCGTCGATCTTATTTCCCTCTTTTTCCCATCTGATCCCTTCCCGTTCCCCATCCCATCCCCTCCCCTACCCTTCCTCTTGCCCCTCGGTTCGTGGCCTACTCGAGCCCCTCGTTTCCCGCCTCGTGCCGCCCGTTCCGAGCGTATTGCTCCGGCGAGCGTACATCAACGCGGAGGGTGTGCGTGCCGCCGCGTATTTACACGCTCCGGATTTACGCAGACGTATGACGCACAGAGAGCGATCGAGGCAAATCCTGTCCTTCCGTTCCGCCTCCGCAACTTTCGCAACCCGCGCGATGACCCTTTCCGTCGTCGAGTGAACGACGATTGGTAGCGATGCGCCCGAGGCACGCACAAGATAGAGCCGCGCGGCGCGATCGCGCGCCCGTCCAAAATTCGCAAGCCGCGGCGGGACGCAGCGAAATCGTCCAGGGTATTTCCCAGGCTGGAAAGAGTGGGAAAGACGAGCTTTCGTCGCTTTCGTGGCTAGATTGGCGCGAACGAACGTCGGAGGACGAAAAACAAGCAACGCGAACCGCGCTCGCATCAACGGACAGATCGTTTTCGAAGTGTGTCAGGGTGAGATGACACGCGCACGCGAGCGCACGCTCGACGCGTCGTTAAACGTCCTACGGTGCGTGTGTACATGCACTGCCCTTGACAATAACTCGACGGCGACGGGTGTCCGTGCGCCGAGAGCGCTCCCGCATTTCCATGCAATTTACCTTTTGCGTTTCACGCAGACATCAAAAAGTCCGTGAGTGGCAATTTGCTTAAATCAAAGTTCGTGTTGAACCTATTAACCGCCACCACCACCACCGTCGCGGCCGATTTATTTGCCGAGGCTGATCGACGTCGATCGATGACGATCGTCTGTCTCGTTTGCTGTTCGCCGTTTTTCCTTCGTTGTTTACACGCGACCGTGTGTGCCGCTCCTTTGCCGCGCGGCGATCGATCGATCGCACCTGTGTTCCTCGCGCGCGCGCCGCGACAACCCGTCCCATCGATGCCCCATCGATGCAAACGTTTCGAATCGGCAGGTTTCCGTGACGCGTCACGTGTTTTACGCGCTGGGAATATCGTTGAGCAGCTGAGACGCGTCAACGCAATCGCGTTGCGCGTTCGAGTACGTGAGCGCAATTTGTTTGCCGAACGTCCAAGAGGAGGGACACGTCCCCTCCCCTCCTACGCCCTCCCCCCTGCCCCACCACCTGCCCCCGCGAATTGATTGCAAACGTAGGTACGAATCCCAAGATCCGGGAGAAACTCGCACGCGTGGATGCCTGTTAGCGATCGAGATCGATCGATTAGAAAAGATCATCCTCGCAAACTACAGGACTTTTGCTCCCTTATTTTTGAATCGAAGCGACAACACGGCAGCTCCGTTTTTTGACGAAATCAGGCTGTATTACAGATTTTAAAATATTTGGGGGTAGTAACTGAAATTCACATGAATTTATTGATGATGCAAGAAAATGTTTGAGAATGAAATTCGTCCCTGTTCCGAGAGGGAACAAATCTCGCGATCTGTCTAGTACAATCGTAAAATATCATGAAATACTCGGAAGAGAACGAATTTTATTATGATACATTCTTCTGTATCGTCAATATTTCGGCAGCTGTTCGAATGAGTCGATTTGAATGAGACACTCTGTACGCTGAAAATATTTATTTCAAACACAATGAATTTCGTGATTGCAATTTCAAAAGAGAAAGAAACAAATACTTTCGAATATTTTAGTATTTTAATATTTCAATTAATATTTCCGAGTATTTGTCTTTGATAATGTACATGTTTCAAGTAAAAAATCAGACAGCGATGAGGTTGTAACTAGTAACTATAATAATCGTAATTAGGCTTTAGTGTAACCACGATAAATGAAAGAATTAATATATTATATTTATAAAATAATTTCCACATATTATCATATATGTTGTATATGATTGTTAAAAATCTATCGTACTCTTTCAAATACTGTAAATGTTTCATTATATATTTCGTTGCACGTAAATAATAATAAATAGATATTACTATGTTGAAATATAGTAGAACTCCGATAGTTCATACCGATTCCATTTATTTGAACCAAATTTCAGTCAATATCCGATTAAATGGCTCTTGTTAGTTGAATCCATTTATTCGAACTGAAACTCCTATTTGCACGAACAAAAAAATTATATTGGCAGAAGAGGGAATCAGCGGATTCCTGTTATATGAACTTCAATTGTATAAACCATTTGTCCCCCGACAAAATTCTATTGCACATAGTGAATACACTGGTAAAATCAACTAACTATACTTCAAATAATATTTCAATTCGACAAGAAAATAAATAATTATCTTAAATTAAACTGTGCAATATTACGTAGGAAATTTTTATTTTTTTATTTTTCAAATACATTATTAACCAGCGCTGTTTGATTGTGGATGAACTGAATTTGGCACGAAATGAAAGCTTGTTTCGAAACGTCAATTGCAGCGAATTTTCAAC
Organism: Lepidotrigona ventralis hoosana; assembly: GCA_002806875.1. Classification (NCBI taxonomy): domain Eukaryota; kingdom Metazoa; phylum Arthropoda; class Insecta; order Hymenoptera; family Apidae; genus Lepidotrigona; species Lepidotrigona ventralis. The sequence continues at coordinate 24,590 of NIPQ01090744.1, forward strand.
GTCGATATGCGTCGACTTCCCTGTTTATTAATATAAAAAATTGCTTCCAGCCATTTTACTGACTGCCAACGACGAATCTGAATTTAAAAATTTTCAAAGATTCGTAGTGCAATATTTCATTCAAATATGTCCTACGTCTCGTGTTGAAAATGTTGAGAGAAAAAGATCAATATTTTTTTCTGAAAACTCAGCTACATTTTATTCATCTCTGCGTTATAATTTCGAGCGAATCACGTTAATTTATACACATTCTCGGTTGCATTTTATCAGAATTGTATCGTTGTATCTTGTGAAAAGAAGACGCGTAAAAAAGTCGCGCAACTGTGAACAAAACCGTGCAAAAGAAAATGTGTAATTGTGAATGAAAAAGTCGTATAAAAAAAAGTTATCACGAAAAACGAAACCGAAATGCATACTATTCGTATTACGCTGTTAGTAATATTAATAATTGGTGAATCACTATTTAAATTAGTAACAATATTAACGCTATTAGTAACTGGTGGTGAATCACTATTTAAATTTTATCATTTTCTCTTTTTTTTTATGTTTGATGAGAAAGCTTGGTTCCACAAAAAATATGGTGGGGCTATTCTGGGAAACGTAAAATATTTTTGAAATTCGATAAGAAAAAGAGATAAAGATGACAAAAACATTGGTCTTGGTGTTGTGTCGAGCAAGAGAAAAACAGCTTGGTGGGGAGCGTCATTACGTTGATATTATATTAAGTAGAATATTTTAAATTTTGATAATCTAGCTTCAGATTCGTCATCTCTCAGTGAAACCTCTGAGAATAGTCTTTTCAATTATTTGACAAACGTGAAAGTTCACATACATCGAAACGTAACTCACAGGTTTTTAAAATAAAAAAAAAATGACCCTACATGTACATTTGTCTCTTTCGTTGCAAAGTGCAGTAATTTTTATAACTTGTTAATAATTACGTTAACAATGTTCGGAATTTTAGTTTTATTTTAATTTGGCTTGGAATGCAAAATTTCACGATTTAGAGATAGTGTGAATAGTTTCGCACATGCTGTTTCAAACACTAGAAGGTCATATTTTTCATGTTACCATTCCCCAAAGAATATAATAAATCTGAACTTTGACCCCTTGTATTTCAGAATTAATTGTCGACTCAACTTGAAGATTTGTTGTAATCAACGTTATACGTTGTCATTTGATATTAAATAAATTCAGTCTCGAAATTGGGAGGCCCAAAATCAGGCGATTTTTTTCGACCAATCTTAATATACTTATTAATTAACAATATTGATAATATTAACAATGATGTATTATTATAATTATTATGATAAAAATGTATAACGAAATATTGTAATATACTGTTGATTTTTGAAGTTGTAAAAACGAAGTAGATGGAACAAATTTCCATTTAGATTCTATCTCTCTAGTTATGATCATAAAAATCCAAGAACGTATAAAAATCCACAATTTAATCATAATGATCAAATTATCATAATCTAATTGTATTATACATTAATAAATTAATATTATCAAGTATCGATAAACAATCATCTGGAGTTAGTTTCTTCTTTTTGAACATCGAGCGAAAAGTCACATTTCCTTCAATAAGATAGTATACATGTTGCGACAAAAAAGAAAAATGTGTAAAAAAAAATGGAGCTGCCTGTACGATCTCCCTTCCCAATCCTGTAACGAGATGAAACGGCGTATAAATCTGCGTTTTACAAGGGCGTTAGCGTTTTAATCGCCGACTGCATCCACATAGCTAGACTTGGTATGCGACAACAGCTGGTGGCCTTCCACATCTACGACCTTCTTCTACGTCGGCAGCCTGTTTGGGAACGTGGTGTTCGGCTGGATCGCGGACAAATGGGGCAGGAGGACAGCGTTCTTCGCCATACTCTTCCTCGAGGTGATATTCTCGATCGCCACCAGCTTCAGCCCCAACTACGTCATCTACACGGCGCTGAGGACCGTGAACGGTCTCTCTTTTCCAGCCATTTATCAGATCCCCTTCATACTAGGTACGGTATACACGCGTATCCTCACATTCAACATTCACCGAGCCTTCTTCCGCCTCGGGGACCAGTTCTTCTCACCGTTCTTTCCCGAATCTTTTGCTTTCAGCCCTGGAGCTGATGGGCCCGAGGTACAGAACGTTCGCCGGCATGGTTATTTGCATGTTCTTCGCGTCGGCGATGTCTCTTCTAGCCGTGCTGGTAAGCCTATGACGATACGAAGAAATAAAAGTTACACGAAGCAAATTCTTTGATCACGGTTCGAATTTTCTGGCGCGTAGAATGGCGGCAACGTCGTGTTTGCCGGTCGCGAGCGTTTGAAGTTTGGTCTCGTTTGCTGCGTCGGTCGCACGACATTCATCGCAGAAACAAGTAACTTCGCGGAATTATATTAATTTTTGTGAATTAGAAGAACCACTCTTCTTCTAGTGAAGCAAACGGGCCGATTCTGTCAAAAACATGGAAGTGAATTGTTGTGGATTTTTATTGATTAATTCGGACTTATATTATATATTACTATAGTATGATACAGACGAAGTATTATCACGTTCCGTTCTGCGATTTCTCTCGAGACGTAGAGAGATTGCAGCGACATACGTCAGTGTTTCCTCTGGTTTTCGCAGGGTTACTTGCTTAGGCATTGGTTCACCCTGTCTTTGGCTACCTCGGTTCCGTTCGTTCTTCTCTTCAGTTACTACTGGATCATTCCCGAGTCGCCGCGATGGCTGCTCAGTAAAAACAGGATAGACGAGGCGGAGGTGATTGTTCAACGAATGGCCAAGATCAACGGTAAAACGGTGCCGAACAACTTTCTGCGAAAAATGGAGGTAACGAACCTGCGTTGAAGTTGCGCGAATCGTAGGAAAAAAGAAGCAAAAAATCATCTGTCGTCTATTTTTGGATTTCGAAACCGCAGTAAAGTATTCTATAATGAATTAATTCTTTCTACAATTTTATAGGGCACATCGTTGTAAGATATATATGTGCATAAATAATTAGACTATACACAAATGATTGGACACTTGGTTACATTCGTTTTCTGTATTTTTATGTTTCGTACTCGCCTTTAATAAACGACTGATAAAATCTGTATAAATCTTCTCATAAATGTAATAAGAACTATTTAACAGTTGTCTCAAAATTTCAACAATGAATAGACACTCTGCAAAGTCTTCAGCCATAATTATTGTTATATATCTTTATTCTTTTTACCAGTATCTATTAACTGCGTATGTTAAGATCAAATTAAAAAGATTCGTTTAATTCAGTAATTCAAAAGTGTCCAAATACTTGTGCACTTAATATATAGAATAAAAACATTATTATTTTAACTTAACAACAATCATAAAATAAGAACACAATAAGTTTAATTTAAATTTTGATTTGAATTTAAAATAAATTCTGAAACTGATCAACAGAGAAATCTGCACTTACAATTAGAAAAGGAAAGTATTTCTATCACGTTAATGTACACGAGCGTAAACTTCGTTCCCTTTAAAAGTCAGAAAGAAAATCGTCAGTTTAACATCTCTGACGTTATCAACTATCGTTTCGTATCAGAATGTAATCGTCCAACAGAACTTGAAAAGAATTTTTCATTTTTGGATCGTTCTTTCAGGTGGAGATTCTGCGAAGGCAAGGAGTGTCCTGCAACGGGACAAACTCGGGCGAGAACGCGGAATCGAACGAGGTGGAGGATCGATCGCCACCACCGGCGGCCACGCCGATGGATCTGATCAGGAACCCGAACATCAGGAAGAAGTTCTTCATCCTGGCGTTCGACTGGGTGGCGAACGCGGTCGTCTACAACGGGCTGTCGTACAACGCGACGAATCTCGGTGTCTCGGATTACCTAGCCTTCTTCATTGGTAAAACCACGACATTTTCTCGTCGACCTTGGCCCGTGTCTCGCGTAAACATGCTTTTGCATGCACGTCGCAACGCACGTCGTACGAGAATGCGAACACGCGAACGCGAACGCGACCTCTCTGCCTCTTCTTCGATCATAATCGGCGAGCATAATTGTTGCAGGTGGACTGGTGGAAATACCATCGTACGTGATAACGTGGTACGCCATGGATCGGCTTGGTAGGAGATGGGTGCTGTGCCTGACGATGCTCCTCGGCGGTCTCGCTTGCGTCTCCTGCATGTTCGTTCCCGAAGGTACGTACGAAGCGACACCCTCGCTGTTCTCTCTCGCATTTTCCTCGCTCTAGCGATTTACACGTGACGCGCGTGTGTCGCAGCAGACGCCGTATGGGTGACGGTGTCACTGGCGATGATCGGCAAGTTTGGCATCGCCGCGTCGTTCGCCGTGTTCTACGTGTTCGTCGGCGAGCTGTTGCCGACGGTGTTGCGATCGCAGGCGATGGGCATCGCCTCGTTCATCGCTGGCATCGGTTTGCTCGCGTTCCCGTACATCGTGCATCTGGCGGTCTACTCGAGGGTCCTGCCGCTGATCATAATGGGCACGCTCAGCGTGGCCGGTGCCCTCACGTCCATCTTCTTGCCGGAGACTCTCAACATTCACTTGCCGCAAACGATCGAGGAGGGAGAGTTGTTCGGGGCTGACTTCAAGCTCTGGTCGTGTCCCACGTTGCCCGAGTCGGTGTCCTCGTCGCCGTCCTCGTCGTCGCCGCAGCCGTCGTCCTCGCCGTCGTTGTCCTCGCGATCCTTGTTCCCGCGCGAGAACGACGACGACGCGTTCATCAAGAAAGAGAGCGTCGATTCGAACATAGACAAGTCGGAGTCCGTGCCACTGAGATTCCTGGTGAACGGCCGACCGGGAAATCGCTCGTTGCCGTCCGCCTCGTTGGAAGAGGAACCGGCAGCAGCAACGACACCAGCGACCACACAGGCTGAACCGGAGGCCGAGAATTCGCTGTCCGTGGAGCGCGCTAGCACAACCGGACAGCAGACAGGAGAGGAGGAGCTCGCGCGTCCTATCGATAAACGCGTCGACGATCCATTAGTCGCCGTTGTCATCGTGGAACAAAGAAGAACGCAGTGAATCGGACTAGACAAGCCGCGCGCCCTTGGTAGATACGATCAAGATACGTTCGCTATCTACGGCAGATCGATCGATGGACACACACGTGCGTGCGTCGGTATTTAAAGTGCTATTCATTCCGTTCTCGTTCCGTTTGCGGTAATTGTGCGAATCGCAACTGATCGATCGAACGACGATACCGCTAGACCGGTGTTGGTTTTGCCGATCGAAAATAGAATGGAAAATAGACGGGAAGTGCGACGAATGGGATCGCGATCGCGCGTCACCAAGGTGAGACGAACGTTCGTCTGTTTCTGTTTGCGCGAAACGCATTCGACAACCGCGTCCGTTCGCGTCGACGTCGTCGAGTCGAGAAGCCACGGATCTGTGCCCCGTCTTTGGACGTCCCCGACCGATCCCCGTACCACCGCCATCACCACCACCACCATCTTCGTGGCTTCGTTGTCGAAGTTTCGGGGACGTTTCTCCTTCCTCTGGCGACTCAAAGATGCGGGAGATCGTGCACATACAAGCCGGACAGTGTGGCAACCAAATCGGTGCCAAGGTCAGTGTCACATCCGCGAAACCTGCAAGTAGTTAGCTCGCACGAAAAAATAATCGATATCGGATCGAGTTACTCTCTCCCGCGATCGGATAATCGACGATGATTCGTAGAACGATCGACTAACCTATCGTGTTCGCGTTCGTCGTTGACGATCCAACTTTTATCAGCTCTTGCACTCGATAACGGTTGACGAATGTTAGTTCTGGGAGGTGATCTCGGACGAGCATGGCATCGATCCGACCGGCACCTACCACGGAGACTCGGACCTGCAGTTGGAGAGGATCAACGTGTACTACAACGAGGCGTCCGGTGGAATGTACGTACCACGCGCGATCCTCGTCGATCTGGAGCCCGGCACGATGGACTCGGTGCGCTCCGGTCCGTTCGGGCACATCTTCCGGCCGGACAATTTCGTGTTCGGGCAGTCCGGCGCGGGCAACAACTGGGCGAAGGGACATTACACCGAGGGTGCGGAGCTGGTCGACTCGGTGCTCGACGTGGTGAGGAAGGAAGCGGAGAGCTGCGACTGCCTGCAAGGTTTCCAATTGACTCACTCTTTGGGCGGTGGTACCGGTTCCGGCATGGGCACACTTCTCATCTCCAAGATCCGCGAGGAGTATCCCGACAGGATAATGAGCACGTTCTCGGTGGTGCCGTCGCCGAAGGTGTCCGACACGGTGGTGGAGCCGTACAACGCGACCCTGTCGGTCCATCAGTTGGTCGAGAATACCGACCAAGCTTACTGCATCGACAACGAGGCGCTTTACGACATTTGCTTCCGCACGCTCAAGTTATCCACGCCGACGTACGGGGATCTGAATCATCTGGTGTCGGCGACGATGTCCGGGGTGACCACCTGCCTCAGATTCCCCGGCCAATTGAACGCCGATCTGCGAAAGTTGGCGGTCAACATGGTCCCGTTTCCACGTTTGCACTTCTTCATGCCGGGCTTCGCGCCGCTCACCTCCAGAGGAAGCCAGCAGTACAGAGCGTTGACGGTACCGGAACTCACTCAGCAGATGTTCGACGCGAAGAACATGATGGCGGCGTGCGATCCTAGACACGGACGATATCTCACAGTAGCAGCGATTTTCCGTGGCAGAATGTCGATGAAAGAAGTCGACGAGCAGATGCTCAACATTCAAAACAAGAACAGCTCCTACTTTGTCGAGTGGATCCCGAACAACGTGAAAACCGCCGTCTGCGACATTCCGCCTCGCGGTTTGAAGATGTCCGCTACCTTTATCGGCAACTCGACGGCCATACAGGAGCTGTTCAAGCGAATCTCCGAGCAGTTCACCGCCATGTTCAGGAGGAAAGCTTTCCTTCATTGGTACACTGGAGAGGGTATGGACGAGTTGGAGTTCACCGAGGCCGAGTCGAACATGAACGATCTGGTCACGGAGTACCAGCAGTACCAAGAGGCCACCGTGGAAGACGAGGGTGAGTTCGACGAGGAGGAAGAGACCGAGAAGTGAAAGGCTGAGAGAAATGAAACGACAGGATGTTCCCGGAAATTCCTCGTCGATCAACCCAACGGTTCTTTCCAACGACCGCCACCGCCGCTGAAACTATACCAGTTTCGCGAACGAAACCTTTCTTACCGTTGTATTTTTTTTTTCTTTTTTTCTCTTTTCGACCAGCTGGTTTTCCATTTGTACATTAATCTTTTTACGTTTGTTATTTTCGACGAATTTTTACGTATGTATAATGTACACACATGCCACCAGAAAAAAAATGCTCGCATGATACCTTATTATATTATGATAATAGATTTATTCACACACGGACACACGGAAGCGCGCACACACATCCGCGCTTACAGCATATACACAAACACACGAGTATACATATTTTGTAAGTAACTTAGAGAACGTTGTATTATCTTTGTTGAACGTTTAATAGATATTCTTTATGGCATCTGAACGTCGCGTCAATTTTAATGGTCGAGCATGTTCCTCGACTCCTGCGTTCGAAACAAACGCGACGCGATTTCTAAGTCGAAACGACGTCTCGATGAGAGTTCACAGCCGTGTGAACTTCACATCAATTACGATCGCGTCGCGTTTCACCGAGTTTCTTCACCCCTTCTTCCTTTCCCCTTTCGCACGAAATTGAAAGAAAATTCATCGTTGAAACGCGTAAACAAATCCAAAAGTAAGGAAGATGCGCGAGATCGTACACGTGCAAGTTGGCCAATGTGGAAATAACATCAGTTCGAAGGTAAGCTATCGCGAATTCACGTCTTTTATTAACCCTATCCCCAAAACATCCCACCCAATCATTAGCTTGGCCTCGTAGTTTTGGGAATTGGTCTCGGACGAGCATGGTCTGAGCATGGACGGGACGTTTCAAGGAGATTCCGAGCTCCAGCTGCAACGAATAAACGTGTATTTCGTAGAAGGGCCAGGTACCCCTTTCAAAAAACCACGATGAGAAACGACGTATAGGTAGATCAACGTCGAAAAGTTTTTCTTAGGTCGTAGATACGTTCCGAGAGCTATTTTGGTTGATCTCGATCCAGGAAGTTTGAACGCGGTGATATCGGGTCCGTGCGGAAGGCTGTTCAAGCCCGACAATATGGCGGCAGGTCAGGCTGGCGCCGCGAACAACTGGGCGAAAGGTTACTATACCGAGGGCGCCGAATTGGCCGATATTGCGTTGGATCTGATTCGTTCGGAGGTTGAGGCCTGCGATTTGATGCAAGGTTCGTTGCCATAATCGTGGTTGTTATTGTTGCTGTTGTTGTTGTTATAAACGATCGAAAATTGTGCACAATGGCTCACGAAAGTATTCGAACAACGACTGCGGAAGAACTTTTTCATGCATATATTTCTATGCAGTTCATAAGCTTTCGAATGCCTGATAAATTCAAGTAAAAATAACTTAATATGATTTCTTGATTGATAATCCAAGCAATAACTAAACTAATGTTTACAAAATTAGGAATTAAAATCAAGCTTTCAAATTTGAAAAGAGAGATTGATTCTCAAATTGTCAAAGGAGAGAATGATATAATTACTATTGCTATTAGTCTAATCAAATCCAGGTAAGGAAGATGACAAATGGAGAAAGGTAGGACGTGATATACCTA
>NIPQ01090747.1:11599-62730 GCA_002806875.1 Lepidotrigona ventralis hoosana
TTAAAAAAAAAAAAAAAAAAAAAAAAGAAAAAAAATCAACTTTGACAGATAGACACGAAAGTCTGATTTCTAAAACGACTGCGAGAGAATTGCGTCGCAGTTGCAAAGCTATTCCCTTTGTCTGTTACCTCCCTCCCTCTCTCTCTTTCTATCCTTCCAGATGTTGTTCTGTAAGCGTGTTCTCTCCTTTCGTCTCATTGGTATGCCTGTTTCAGCGTTTTGGGAGTTGCTCGCTAGGGAATTTGGAAAGAGTGCTAGCAGGACGACGGAAGCGGCGTCACAGCTCAGTCGCAAGAGCTCAGAGGATGAGATAGCATAAACTTAGCATTCACAAACCAACACCTCGCAGCAACCACTGCTAAAGGAGAGTGAGAGCTCGCCAGTGTGTGTGTGAGTGAGAGAGAGGAATTTTCTTCCTTTCTTCCGTTCTACTGTTTTTATTCCTGTTCTACTTGTGTCTTCCCGCTTGATGGCAGCCGGCCCGACAAAAAGAGGAACGAAAAGATAGGGTAGGGTAGGGAAAGAAAGCTTGAAACCTGGAGGAGCGAGAGAGAAGAGGACGAGAAGAGAATAGAAGAGGAGGAAAGGAGAAAGCACAGAGCGAACGTGGTGGATCCCTCCTCGTTTTCCCCGCATCCCATTGATTTACATCTTGTCTTGGCTCGGCAAGGAAGAAAGGCTGGAAGAAGAAAGCTAGGAGAAGAAGAGAAGGCGCGTAGTCGAGGGGTGGCCGCGCGATATCAGCCGTTTGTATGCGCGACCGACGCCAAACTTTGCTGAATTGCCCTATGACTCCTTATATCCTATCCTCCGAGCACAGCCCCCCCTTCCCCTCCCTCTCTCTCTCTTCTCCTCTCCTCTTACGATTCCACCCTCTACTACGAGGCTCCTCGAGTCGTTATACCGATCTCGAAGAAAACCGACTCACTCCGCTTCTCCTACCCTTCCACTCGCGCGTTCGAGAATTCCGCAGGGCAGGGGAAACACCGCTCCAGCCACCGGATCCTCCAATTGTAAATGACGACTATAAATCGGCCGAACAACTATCCTACGATTACGTACGCGATTAATTGTGCGCCTCTCGTCTAAAATTATTTTCGTAATCGTTATTTTACTTTTTCTTAACTCTCGTGTTTTCTGTCGCGCGTTTCATTTGAAATGGCGTTTCTTCAAGTAAGTGCACACACACACTCGTTTGCCCTGTTTGCGATATTAAAATATTAAATTTATCTTCACGGTTGTAGTTGTCGATACTCACTGTTGTATTCTCCGGGATCACTGGGATCCAATCGTTTCGTTCTACGGCCGTGTTTGCTGTTGTTGTGAACGAACATGTTGTCCGAGACGGCCAGCAGTGGTCCCTCTACTCCTACTTGCGTGGAAATGACCACCTGTTACATTGACATTCGTTGATGTAAGACGTCAGGTAAAAATTTCGTAAACTTGGAGGGAAACGCCTTCACTTAGATATTAGATAGCGGGTCTATCTTAAATCTGAGTGAAAACTGTTTCTCCTGCCGGCGAGAAGTTAGTTACGTTTCCATATTATCAAAATTAAATTATTAAAACCAACTTTCTCGTTTACTAAAAAAGAAATTAAATCTCCAAGTTCTTTCGTCGTATCATTTACGTTATTCCAGAATTTCTAGAATAAATAGACAATTGACAACGACGTTTAAAGTTTACGCGCGTTTTAATAAAATCGTCAAATAGGACGCAGAAGGGCGTGTACAGAGAAACTATGACGCGTTGCGTAATTTTATTTACACGTTATGTAAGTGCAGTATATATGTTAATCATATCTCTTACGAACGAGCAATGTAACCTGATTTGCCATATTGCATTATGTGTATTCGCCATGCATTCCGTGACTCTCGTGACCCCCTATTTGTATGACAGATACTATCGCACAAATGTATGAATATAATCTCATTAAAGCCGAGCCTCGGAGCCTACAGTTGCCTCCTATAACCCAAGTTTAGAACTAATTTAAAACTATTCGCTGTTTTTTTTTTTATTATGCTTTAGGTTAGAGAATTTTATTTGGAAAATAATTACTATATTTCTTTATCGATAATGTAATACTCTTCATTCCTTTTTTCTTCAATGCAGACAGCGATATATATATATATATATATATATATATATATATATATATATATTTGCGGACGAGTAGAAGTTCAGAGAAATTGAAACAAGGCACGTGGTTAACCTGCGAGTTCCGCGGATGCAAACAAGAGGACGATGATTTTCGGGGGAAAGTAGAAAGAACGTTTATAAAATCGACTCGGGCGGTCGGCAAACGGCCCGAAGTTTTGTCCTCCCGCAACTTCTCAACTTTCTCGGCTAGTTGGCCGCGGTGCCTAGCGAGTAACGTCGTGCAAACTTGTCCGGCGCGAGGGGTGAGAATAACCCAGAGAGAGAGAAACTCTGCCGAAGGAAGAAGGGGGCGGTAGGAGCCGCTGCTAAAATTTTAATTCGCAACGAGTCGAGCAATAAGCAATTCCTAAACAAATTCGGCGGAGCAATAAGTACTTTAACTTTTGGGGGATGGGGGGGGGGTAAGAACCAGTCCGCTCGGAAGAGATTTAAATTTGACGAAAGACTTTTAAATTTGGGAAATTACACACTTGGATATCTCGGGTAACGTTCGCGTTGAAACATCTCTTTGAACAGAAGACGTTGCTTCCGAGCGAGAGAGAAATTAACGAGCAGTTTGCTTCTCTCTCGTCCGACAGAAAGGGTAAGGCAAGAGTCGCGCGATAAGACGGGCCGAAACCAATTCGCGAAGAAGGCGAAAAGACAGAGCGCAAAGTTTTTGGTAATTTATTTTTTAATTCTAGCTTTTGTCTGTGGAAATGGATACGGACGGGGTGGCGAGATACGGCTGTCGGTGAGTAGGAGAGACCGTTATACGAAGGTGGGATGGGGGTGGGGTGGCAGAGCGAACGGATACGGGGGTGGGTCGGTTGATGCCGCGCTGAGCTAATTGCCAACCCCTTGGATTACGTCTCTTGGATGGGGATCTCAACTTGCGACGATGGTCGACCATCGGGAAATTGCTGTCTCCTTCGCCAACTTTTTCGTTCCTCCCTTTTCTTTTTCCTTTTTTCTCCTTCTCTTTCGAAATTAAAAGAGAATGTGCTTCCTGCAACTGGAAGTGCTACGCACGATTCTCTGGAACTACGCACCACGCTACGCACCGTTCCCAACGATCCAACTAATCCAACAAACTTTCCCGTGTTCTCTCTTTCTGCTTCTATCCCTCTCCGTCTCTGTACACGCGTTTAGAAGTTGCGATTAGAATTTCGTCGGCCGACGGATTTGATTAGAAATTTCAGTTAGACTGCTGATAGTTGCTGATCGATGGTTAAGAAAGAAAGAAAAAAATTTTCTTCTTAAACGTTCGGATTATTAATAAAAAAGATAGATTCAGTCAACTTACTTGGAAGCGTCTCATATCGCGTGGATTGCCGGCATTCTTAAGGCAGTTCTGGTTGCACTTGAGGAAGAACTTGAGGAAGAATCTGAAAGCAGAGGGGACCGGAGTTAAACGGTTGACAAGGTGCTTAACGCTCTTCAACGCCGAGAACTTAATTAGAACGCGAACTTGGCTTGGAAAGTAAGTCTGAATATTGCATAAGCCAATCGTAAGCCCTGTTCTACTCGCCTCTATTATTCAGCATTTCTCTAGATTAAACTCTCAACCACGTGTTCTCCGACCTTTAGCAGAACGTACGTTGCATTCTACTTGCACCGTGCCAGCGTGCATCGCTACTGCGCCACTCTACCAAAATGTCAAATCGAACGTTTCTTCTAAAAGTATATTTTTTACGTTTGTATACCCGCACCGTTGGCAACGTACGTTACTAACTCTCCGTTAGTTCCAAAGGTCGCGCAAACGTTTGATCTTTTCGCTAAAGAGGCTATAAATTCGATCGCTGGTCGAACGTTTGCTCGAACCTCGTTAGAAACTGATCGCAATAGACTTGGAAACTTGTTGTCGAGTTGAATGAATTTTAAACGCGTGACGCGAAGCAGGCAAGAAACTGATACGCTTTATAAGCTTAACAACGGTAATTCAACGGGTTGCAAGGGGAATTCAAGGAGAGCGTGCAAAGGAATAAAAGGCAAGTTTCCAAGGCAAAAAGCCAACGAGTCAATTTTCATGAATTATGTAGCGCGTTGGAGGAATATTGAATTTGAGAAAATTTTTGTAGACGCGGGCAATACTCGTCTGTTTGCAGCGGTGAGAGTGAAAGGCAAAGGAAAAATTCGCCGAAGAGACGGGAAGAGGGAAATACAGGGTGCACGTGCGTGTGTTGGTAGACTGAGATAGATGTAGAGAGAGAGAGAGAGGGAGAGAGAGATAGTGGAGAAAATTCGTAGGAAACAATCAGGAGGACCGAGACGATGAAGAGTTCGACGGATGAAGGGGTAGTTTTCTGGGTGGCTGGTAGGCCTGTCCTCCCGGGGGACACCATTGTTATCCCCCTACGGACTGCGTCTATACGATCCCGGGACTCCATCGAAAAATCAAACGCATACCTCCTGCTAGCGACGCCCTGCTTTTTTTCTTTCTCGTTTGCGCGAATCGCCCAAGCGAAACTGTTGGAGGAACGTCGTCTGATTTCACTTCGTCGCATCGCCTCGCCTCGCCTCGCCACGCTTCAGTTTCTATCAATACCGCGTTTCTTTACCCGTTCCTTTGTCTCTGCTATTTTCTATACACGTTAAGAGATAAACGGAGAAGCGAGAGAAGGACCGCACGGGACACGGTAAACGTCGGTTCGTTTAATTTTATGGACACTGGCGGAAATAAAATCGTTTAGGATGCACCGTATTATGCACGCGCGGTCTATCATCCTTATCGTTGCGTTGATTTATCTCGTCCCATCTCTCGTCGCCTCTCTGTCCCTTTTCATTTCTCGCAACAGTTAGAAAGAGAAAAAGCATTAAACAGCGCTAATAGCGGTTTAATGCAACGCTTAGGTAATTTCTAAAATTCACACAATTCCTCGCAATCTTTTCGAAACTTTTTCAGGTTATGTTTGTTAAACTTCTCGTAAAGTTTGGAAAAAAAAATAAAGCAGCGCTGTTAACAGTTTAAGTAATTACCTAATACGTAAATTTATCTTTTACATTGGTGCCGATTGGACGTCGCTAAAGTTCCATTTTACAAAATTCGGACTATTCCTCGCAATCTTTTCGAAACTTTTTCAGGTTATGTTTGTTAAAGTTCTCGTAAAGTTTGGAAAAAAAAATAAAGCAGCGCTGATAACAGTTTAAGTAATTACCTAATACGTAAATTTATTTTACAAAATTACAAAATTCGGACTATTCCTTGCAATCTTTTCGAAACGTCAAGGTTATGTTTGCTAAAGTTCTGTCATAAATCTTAAGAAAGAAAAAAAAAAGAGTAAAGCAGCGTTAGTAAAAATTCAAGCCTAATACCCAGTACGCAAATTCATTTTCCACGTCGATACTAATTACAGACGTCGGTAAGCTCTATTCTACAAAATTCAGAAAATTCCGTGCAATCTTTCCAAAACGTAGAGGTTATGTTTGCACGCGCGCGTGTATATCCTCGGCGTGCTGGCAGAACCGTCAATTCGCTCCTTTTTTGCGATATCTGCAACGCGGGCAGATAACGAGAGCGTGTGCGCGCCTATTATTATCGCGCATTACGCGTGCTCGGATTATCTAAACGGCGGCAGTTTTATCGCCGGTCGCATGATGCAGCGCGAGTTGTCAACCTCGGAGCGGAACGTTTGGCACGAAATCCATATAGCTGGAAAAGTGAAAAGTAAAAACGGAAACCGATCGGCGCGGCGTGTTGCGGGGGTGCGGCGCGGAAGGGAACGACTGCCGGCTGGATATAAAGAGAAAAGGCGAAGGAAGAACAGGAAGGGTGGATATACAGAAAGAGAAAGGGAAAGAAACGTATCGATCTACTGCTTCATGCTTTTCGTATCTGTCCGTATTCATGGATACTGTGATACCTCTAGGTTCGCGTTAACGGGCTGCACTCGGCCCGTGTTCTCACAACGCCGTGCGAATTTAATTTCGTTTGCTCTTAGAGGACGTTAAGATCCTATCGAGATGCTGGATGGGTATTCAAAGCATTGTACTTTGGCTTTATCGTCGTGTGGATCTTGCTCTAAACACGATGTCTCGGCCGTGCCCGAGGCGCGGTGAACGGAGCAGCCTTCTAATCTTTTGCAGATACGAATCCTATCGACCGTACCTCCGTGTGTATATATATACACACACAACACTCACATCGCTGCAAGAACCACGCGAAAACGCATTAATGCTGTCGACGCTACAGAGAATGACGAGCAGCAAGTCGTCTTCATCGCGAATGTTCCATTTCATAAGCTGCGATTTACAAGTGATTATAGCCTTTTTCAAATTTTTCTTACACGACGATATTACATCAGATGATTAATGATTTTTCCGGTTTTTTCTTTTTATTGCGTGGAAGCTAGTGACTCGTAACACTAATGATTCGCGGCAGCCTACGGCTCGTACCGACGTCTATCCATCTCTTCGTTCTCTTTCTCTCTTTTTTTTTTCTAGAGTCGTTTCCTTCCTGCACGCTGTCCTCGGAGTATTGGCTGTTAGGAGCTAATGGATTGCGTTACCGACTGATTCAAATGCGAACTGGATTTCATTCTAAGCTCGATGGGGCGACAGTATCGGCGACGTTGTAACACACCGAGCAAGAAGAAGGGCGGGAAGGCCAGTTTCTTCACAGGGGCTCAAACTCGATTTCGATCATCTATTAGATTTTTCTCTCCTTCGGCGATGCTTTCCGCGAGCTTGCGCCAGCTTTCACGATAAAATCTATTCTGGATCGTCGCTTAACACGGCGCCGGGAGCTGTATTTTCACGTCGTCGAGGCATCCGATCCGGTTAAAGATCGTTTGTTTCAACAACGAACGATTTACACGGTGAAACAGCTTCCATATGAAACTTGTCTCCTTGAAAACCTTCTGAATACCAACGACGTTGCAGCTTAACTTTCCTCGAAATTCAACTTGAAAAAAAAAGAAAAAAAAAAGAAAAAAATGGGGGAGAAAGGAATTGCGTGGAAAAGCGCAGAAAGCAAAAAGCTTCACAAATTTAATAAGCTTGGAAGAACAGGACCATCGGTGTCGGTATAAAGGCAATTAGCGCGGTGCCGCAATTAAAGTGTTTCATCGGCGAATACGAGGAAAGGAATCGGTTGATTCTTGCCGTATTGGTCGCTGGGTTTCGGCTGCTAACGAATTGACACGGAATAAAATATACAGGGAGGCCGGCCGATTGAGAAATCGTTCCCAACCAACCTGCCGATCGCGTAGCGATACCTTCCCGTTGCCTCTCCGCTAAAATGAAAATAAAACGGCGGCAACGCGCAGCGGAAACGCGGAGGGTTGCACGCGATAGGAGAAGGGGAGACAGAATGGCAACGGCGTGTAGCGAGAAACGTGCACCGTTCGCTGTTTCCAGTTTTAACAGTATACAACTTCGCAACGTCGGGATGGATGAACGAACGAGCCAGAAAAAATAAACGACGTCAATGAAAAACAACGAAAAAAAAAAGAGCTAAATATTGGGGGTTGGCGGTAAGAGGGGGGGGAGAACGAGAGAGAGAGAGAGAGAGAGAGAGAGAGGCCAGGTAAACAGAACCGAATGATTTCAATCAAACCTTGCAGTAAATCATCGGCACTTGTGCAGCGGTTTGTTAATATTTCCCCTTGCAGCAATTAGCCATTTTTCTAACTGTATCGAGGAGGATAATTTTCTGCCCGGGAAAGTAATTTGCGACGAAATGTTCCCGCGTCGAAAGAGAGATACATAAGTTTCGACTGAAGCCTCTTAAAGCCATCGCGCGTTTTTGTTTTTTTGATTAATCTCGATTAATTTTTTGCGTGGAAAAAAATTTGATCAGGCAATGGCACTTGCGAATTTCCTCGCAACGCTCTCGTGTAATTATTTACCGAGTTATTTACGCGTTATCGACACGTACAGCGGCGCTAAGGCGAAAGTAGATGTCTTCTGATCTACTAAATATATTTCGACCAGGGGTGAATGGATATAGGGGGCTTACTTGGGGACTTACGCGTAATAGTTCCAAATAGGGTGGCATTACGCGTATCAGAAATCCATTTCCTCCCGCGTTGGAAAATCTTTAATCATGTTTTCGGCTCCCTAAGTATATCCCCTTCCCTCGCCCCCTTCTTTTTTATTACTTTTATTACAGAGGAGCGAATGATGCAACGTTAGGTCAGCGCTAGTGAAATTCAAATTTCAATTCAATTTCTTCGTATCTCCTCGTCGTTCTACAACGAAGCCAATGACGGTTTATTTTATATTTAAACGTTCGTGTCGGAACAATCGAAAATGAAATCCGACAAAAAATTTCATCAGTTTGCAAAACGCGTCCATCACAGTGTGATGACTTTTGGGGGAAGAACGCGTCGATGGAAATGAATTTCTTTGGCCGTTAATGAGAAATTCTGCTGTGAGGAGGACTCCTGCGAGTCTCGGAGGAATACCGGTAAGTAAGAAATTCTGTCTGTTCAGTGGAATAGGAGGCGTGTTCGATAGAGTACTAATCACCTATCCAAACGACAAACCTCTACTCAGCAGTCGTATTAACAATGTATCTCGGTGGTAGGTACCCCTCTGGGATGTCTTCATTACGTTCATTGTTATCAAGCTCTAAGAGAATTCGCAATCTCATTATGGTAGCGAGTGTTAGTTATTGGACTATCGGAACCATTGGACTTGATCAGTCTCATACATACGTTTCTTTCTCCAGTTTTTCGGCTCGCTTCCGGTTTCTGGATACAAAGGAAAGGAGACATTTGATCATTGAATGAACTCGGCATTTCTTTCGCGTCATTTCCGACGATACAATAATAATTGAGTAGAAAAAAAAAAGGAGAAATTACTCGATATGATAGATCAGACAGACAAGGTACAAGATAAACGAAGGAAAATCGAAGAGAAGGCTGTATAATATTTCCGCGATTGTGTGAACAGTTTGTGTTGCAATTTGCCACTACTTTGCTGTGGAAAGACACGGCAAAGGTACGCCGTTCGATCGGATATATTATTTTAGTAAGAAAACGCCCGGGAGTAATCGCGAGTGCATAATGCAGACGTGCAGAACGTCAATTAGTAAGAATGTATACGGAGGTCCGTAAGGCATAGGAAACCACCTAGAGCTGTATACCTTGCATACACCTTAACTGGGGTTAGTAAGGGGTTAGCAAGGTATCAGGGGATGCTTAATGTTTAACTAGCCTCCATTACGCCCTCTGCACCGGTCTTCTTGAAACCTCCCCCCCCCCACCCACACCCTCCCTCTCTCTGCAACACGCCGTCATCCAGCATCCACCGACTCGTTCCTTCAGATCCTCTCCTACAGGAAGTATTACAGATAGGAAACAGCTAAGAAGGATCACACGTAAGCTATCGGTTAATTCAGGAAATTATTTCCCGTGGACGAAAGGTTCGTTCAGATACGCCCGATCGCGTTCACCTCTACTATCGTCGACGACGCACAGCGATATAATCGTTCCTGACTTTCAACGTGAAATTTGGTTTTAAAACATGGCAGAACTATGCTTTCGAAATTTCGAATAGTTTGACCGAGTAATCGATCCCTGGAACATTGTCCAACGCGAGGTAAGTAGGACACAGTGTGTTTCGTTTTATCAAGCAGAGTATTCCAGCGGCCACGTATTCGTCGGCCACGGGTCCCGGTGAAACGGGCATTAATTTAATTTACAGAAAAGTCAACATTTCGGGCAAGTTGAGAAAATAGCGTGACGCGACGTGTGCGAGAGAGGCCCTTATGATATCGCTGTTTAATTTTCTCTTAGCAGAATGTCGGCGTAAATAGGAGGTGGACTGAGAGTGCAAGTAGAATAAATTCACGCCTGAGCGGACAAGAAGTTATGAATGTCTTTACTCAGCCGCCCGCTTCAGCCGCGCTCTTTCCCCAGCACTAAAAATTCAAAATGCGCCGCGCAATATCAATGAAAACCGTTGCTCTCTACAGCAAAAGCGTCTAAGCGTCCTCCTGCACTGAGACCCTGAAACTTTAATCGCGAAACACTGTGTCAGCGACACTCGATTGCAGCACTAAGCAGCGCGTTCGCTTGACGAGCGAAAAATAATACTCGCCCCGTCGTTGGATGAAACGTCGTTTGCGAAATCAAACACGTCTGTTAATCGACAGTCCCGTCAAATGTATTTTGTATTTCGGGACGGTCGCTTTTCGTGTGTTTACAAAAGGAAATCGGGCGCCGAACCGGGCAATGTGTAAAGAGGGTAACTTAACCGAATTCCTGTCGATAGCGAGAGAGAGAGAGAGAGTTCCGTTTACCTAAGTCCTAAGATGGGTGAAGCTAAGGCTATTCGGCAGGCACTACCGAGGTACTGCATAATTCATACGTAAGTAATACGTCTTACTAACTAGCATATCCCGAACTAACGTACCCTGTCGTGGTTCTGTGTTGTGTAGCCCACCCCCCCAACCCACTCCCTTCGCTCCTTGCTCCTTGTGCGTTTCACAGTCCCCTCGTCACGACAGCGAGATATCCCTAATGGCAGTCTATCATATTAGCTACAAGACGGCTCGAGAGGCCGGCTGCTATAACTAGATTTGCTTTGCACCTATGGTACATCAACCGACGATTTACTATCTATCGCGTAGTCGCTGTTACGTAATACGAATGTTAACACCGATCGCCGACCATTCTCCGTGGAATTGCACGAGCATCGAGAATTATTCGCGTGGAAATTAAAAATCCACGACGAGACGAAGAAAGAAAATCAGGGATTTCGTTGAATCAGGGAATTCTCGACCTGACGATCGAATCGTTCGACAGATGTGGCTGTCGAAAATTTTCAGTCGGTTTTCGTCATCGTTTCGTTCGAATTCGAATGAAATTTTGTACAACTCGGTTGCAAA
Source organism: Lepidotrigona ventralis hoosana (assembly GCA_002806875.1). NCBI lineage: Eukaryota > Metazoa > Arthropoda > Insecta > Hymenoptera > Apidae > Lepidotrigona > Lepidotrigona ventralis. The sequence continues at coordinate 22,575 of NIPQ01090747.1, forward strand.
AGAAGCGCTATCAATTCCTACGTTTCGCGGGCGTGTGGACTCTACGGGTTCGTTTCCACGAACGAGTAGAGGGCTAGTCGAAAATTGTTGAATTACGTGGTGACGCCTTAGGCGTACGCTGTCCGAGCAAGGCGCGAGTCATTTCCATAAACGCATCAGAACCTCCACCGGCGTAAACTAACTTACCGCCGACGACGATTCGTACACGGATGTAGCGAGTGTGCCCGCGATTTATTAATGTCTGCATTTAGATACGGAGGCCCCGAGGGCTCGGTGGGGTTGGTCGGGACCCTCTCAAGTTCCTACTGTCAAATATCGACAAAAACGGCCGTAAGTCGCGCATGCTCCAACACACGTGTGTGTATGTGAGTGTGTGTTACTCCACCAAAGACAAAAATGTCACGCGTACCGAAAACACATCCTGTTCCTCGTGGCTTTTCAAGGAGAATCAAGCCACAAGATTCACGTGTTTGTAAATATTCTGTGTTTATAAAAAACACGTTTTCGTTGCACAGTTCTTTTTTTTTTTTTTTTATTTTAATGAATATAAAAAATTCAAAGACAATGTAGCTGTAAAGCTTGCTCAATTGCTGACAAACGACTTAACGACACGTGCCTGTACGGTGGAAGTAACAGAGGTTGCTGTAGGTTTTCCGGAAGCTGGCTTAATCTCGGTTAACCTCGTTGCACGGTCATGAAGTTTGTCGTTGAAACAGCAGGGGGGTGGGTGCCGAGGGGCGAGGGGTAAAATGTGATTTTAATATTCGCGGCCCCTTTGAGGAAACTCACCGACTCTTCCTTAACAGGCTTACGGAGGGTACCACCCTGAACCTTGTCTACTCCCTCCCGCGAGAACAGCATCCCGCTTTGAGAGGCACACCTAGTTTCAAACTCGGTAAAATCTGCAACTCTGTCTCGCTCGAGAACTTCCCTTTACCCTGCTTCCTTGACATTCAACCGTTCTGATTTTATTCGGTGCTTCGGGCCAGCGACTTGTTACACTCTCTGTCTCTCTGTCTCTCTCTCTCTCTCTCTCTCTGTCTTTAAGTTGCACTCGCATGGACGATCAAGAACATTTGCAATATAATATATCGGTTGATCGATTCAGTGGGATTCAGAAAGTAATGTCCATCGGTGACGTAAGAAAAGAAAATTTTAAAAATTCGATTCTGGACGAGAGCATTGGAAATTTGACTAATTTCCGCGATACCCTTGGAATAATAAAAATTAATTGCAACTGTACTCTCACGTGACAAAATGCGAGAGAGTGTTGATTTTCCGGCAACACTCTCTCGGGAAAGAGGTGGTAGAATCCAGGTAAAAGCTGTAAAGCCTGGTGGCTCGAATCGAGATAAGGCATCCTGCGGACGACGGCTCACCGCGTTCGCGTTCCTTTGAAAGCGATCGGGTGTTGTAACGAGCGGGCACACGCGCGGCCGGAATAAACGAATTTTCAGAAGGGAAGACGAGAGAGGGGCAAAAACGACAAGAAAGCGAGTTGTAGGTTATCGTCGACGGAAGAGGAGTTTGGGAGGTTAGCAGTCGCCATGCTAGCAGGACACGAAAGCACGCAGGACACGACGCCGTGGCGGGCCGTACAGGGGTTGCCATGGTGATCTCATGGGGAGGGCATTCGCCCTCTCTCACCCTCACCCGACCAAGATAATGCCGCCTGCCTGCCTGCTTGCCTTTCTACCGATGCCTTGCTACCAACTGCCGCGATATCAGAAGCTCTAGCAATAAAGCAAACGTCCATGCTCGCGCGGAACTTTACGAGAGACCTGGTTTTCGAGTCGCGCGATTACGAGGCGACAACCTGCTCCGCACTTTGTCTCTGTCCTTGCCTCTCGCACACTGTGAAATTTCCTTCCGCGTTTCCCCGCTGCCGATTTTCCAGGGATCTTCGTTACGCCAATAAGTAAACAAAGCTACGCTTCGATTCGTCGATGAAACGTGATCAAAGAGAGATCTTGTCGACGATGAAATCCAAATTTTCAAGATGCTCGCTGTGTCGTCATGATTGCTTACAGTCAGCACGTTGTGTATTACGTTTGATCGGAGCGGTNGATTGCTTACAGTCAGCACGTTGTGTATTACGTTTGATCGGAGCGGTCGGAATAATTCAACGTAACGAGTAAATAGATAATTATAAGTTGGAGGTTGAAGAGAGAGAGAGAGAGAGAAAGAGAGAGAGAGAAGTGTAGGCAGTAACTTGCTGTTCGCTCTCCCCTCGGTCAGACATTAAAACGGATGTACGGGACACGGATGTTTCGACAAAGTGTCGTCGTATTTTTGGTTTACAGCGTCTGAAGGAGAGGAGAGACGTAGAGCCAAGAGAGCGGAGGAAGAGCCGGTTGGCAGTGCGCGAGGGTGTACCTGAGCGCTTCAACGATTACGGGGGTGGAAAGTGGGTGGCTTGGTGGATACGGGGAGTGATACCAGTCCCAAAGGTGTCGTTACAATTAGACAGCGCTGCCAACTGCTACGGCCTCAACCGCTAAATAACTTACCGGTGCTGACAACCCGACCGCACACTGTTACCGCTCATCCTGCCGCATACATTTAACTGTTAGTCTCCTCGTGCAACAGACCTTTCGATCATTGACCGATAACCCTCTCCTTCGCTACTACTTCTTCTTCTTCTTTTAATAATCGAAGCCAACAGTGTTGAGCGTCGAGATGAAAAAGTAATTTTTACAAAACGACCACGACGTTCTACAAAATATTTACCTTGAACACGGATAAGAAATGTAAAAGAAAAGAAAAAAAAAAAACGAGGACCACCGTTAAGAAGAAGGGACACGGTGCGCTTGCGACGACTGTTTAGAACTCGAACGCTGGCAGAAAGAGGTGACGAGGAGGCGAGGAGAAAGAGGATAGACCTCTAAAGGAGGAGGAGGAGGACAGAGTGTCCCTGGAGTATCGNTGTGTGTGTGTGTGTTAGGAGAGGCGGCGACCGCTCGGGGAACCGCGAGCGACAATCGCGTTTACTATTTTCATGCGGAGTTGTGTGTGCGAGGGCCCCCGAGGTTCGGTCGGCTAGCGTGGCCGAAGGGCTGTGTGGCAGGCGCACGATCTCGACGAGATAGAGCAGTGGATCATCATTAACCGGATGGTCGCAAAACCAGCGACGGCTGATTGACAGGCGCGCAAAGACTTCCCGTTTTTCCTAAACCTGCCTTTTAGTTCTCGGTACGGCGAAACCCTTCTGCGGAGCGGAGGCAAGAGCCAAGAGCCAAGAGCCAGAGGAGACCGGGAGGACGATACACGTCGACCGATGATGAAGGACGGATCGAACGGTAGGAGGAAGAGGGGTGGATGGGGAGGGGGGAAGAGGGGTTCACAGGGTGCCAAAGAAAGAGGAGGGTGCCCTAGCAGTTCCCCGGAGCTGATGGACAGCCGAGAGGCGCCAAGCTATGCCAGCTATTCGCCTCTTATTTTATGCCGTCTCCTCCGACGACTTAACGACGAGTCCGTGCGTGTGTGTTCGTGCACGCAGCCACGCGCGTCGCCGATAAACTCGGACGAATTCCAAGATACCGATCCGCCGATCTCCTATGCCCGCCTATCTCTCATCTTCTCCGTCGTTCTTCTTCGTATTGAGAGTTGAAAGTAAATTACACGAGTAACGCGCAGTCCGCTTGTCGCGAAAAACAGGTCGACGATGTTTCAGCCCGATGCATGTGTTGGATGACCAACCAGACCTGACAATATGGGCTCAGTGCTAACGCCGACATATATGGTGCACACCGTGAAAAAAACACGTAATTTTCGAGATGTTTGACAAAATATGCTCGGCACCCCCCAATTTTGAGTAGCTGATCAACATCGACGATTCCCAATAAAGAAGAACGTGAATCGAACATGTTTTTTGAAAAAAACTACATTTACGCCAAAATCGGTGATTAATATTTTGTCGTATGCTCCCTTGTGAGCCAGTAACAGTTCTCCTAAAAGTGATCTGCAAAAACTCGAGGCAAATTCCAGTAGGAACCCACTCAGTTTGAGAGGATTTATTCACGTTTCAACCGTAGTCAAGGATGATATTAGAATTTCCCGATGGAAAAGAGTATTCTAGCATCACTTTTTGTAATTTTATAAATCGAAGGAAAGGGGGAAGACTTTCGAAAGTTCGTAGTTAATTAATTATCTGCCAGAAAACACAAATATAAAAAGACGTGTTGAGAAAAGGAAGCGACATTCTTTTTTGCGTCGAGCAAGCTAGAGGCCGATTGCAAAGGTAGAGCAAAACCCTCTAGAAAGTGACGAGTGTCATTCCTTTACGCGGGATCCAACAGACGAAGGGGCAGTTTGATTTTTGCTACCGGGCGAGTCGCGTGAATTGATCGCTCGCAACGCGAGCTCAAGACCCAGGTGCTTTGTAATCGTCCACCCTCGACCGCCCTCCGCGACCACACGGAGGTCACGTACTGATCGATGCTAGGGTTATCGCAAACCGCACGGCTCTCGCAAGTTGAAACCGTACTCACAGACTCGAGTTACTTCTCGATTGAATTTGTTCTCATGGGTAAAGAGTACAGAGTAAGTTTGCCCAGGATTAACACACGCAGTATAATCGCACGAGCGTGAAAGCGACGCAGAGCGATAATAATCCCGATTGGCGGGAACGGATTTCGACAATAAGATGACACGGTTGTCTCGTCGCGTTACGCACGAGCTTGAAGCGTTTCGAGGCATTAGTGCGTGGCCGGTGTGTTTAGAGGCTCTAGAAAGTAATTGAGTTGGCCACGCGACTCTTCAAGTGGCTCCCTACCAACACGCCGCGCAGCGGGTTCCCTGCAGGCTCTTCTTCTCATTGGTAACCACCTGTTTTCAGCGGAACCCATTCTCTTTATTTCTCCCCTCTCTATCACCGTCTCTTTATACCTCTCTCTCTTTTTCGTTCTATTCCACACACGCGTGCACGCACATTTATTTGGTCACTCGACAATCCACGTTGTTCATTGTACGAAGAGTTTGACATACGGCCGACGGGCGCCACCGTTTTCCAACCCCGAAAATAATGCATCACCACTCTTCTCTCTTACCGATCGTCGTTGTCATTCTGTTGTCCCCTTCCCCCACGGGGGCGGCGGGGGATGCTCCCCCGTGATCTGTTTGCTCGTTTTCTTTATCGAGATAAATAAGTTCTTCAGTACGCTCGTGCGCTTCCTCTTCAATCCGATCACGATCCGGCCTCGGAGCGTGGCCGATTCTATATTTGCTCACCGGTCCTTTGCATCCCCGATGAAGGAACTCGAAACGTTAAACACGCGCTCCGTTCGACTCGTTAACTGAAACTCTCCGCTAATTCACAACGTCTAATCGGATTACGCGATACGACAGGTACATTTTTAACAAATATATATATATATATATATATATATAAAAGAAAGATGTCTAATATTGGAAAAGAAGAGTATCGGCGAGCATCGCGATATCACGTGAAATCTTGCTGGAAATAATAGAAGATAGGTTAAAGTAGAAATAAGAGATCGATTCGATAGAGGCAGGAGGAGGGAAGGTAGAGGGAGTCGAGGACCGAATGCCATTTAGAGTCATCCACCGTGTCTCAATCTAGAGGCACCCTTCCAGCCATCGGCGAGCCGTGACGGTTGGCATCTGTTCTGCGGGCCGAGACCCCAACGACGCGGACGACGGCAGAAGCAACGCCAGCGGCACAGCACATAACGCTGCAAAATGCCAAGGGTCCCGTCACGACGTCTATACGCCGCGCTAGAACGTTCGAAATGACCCTTGCGACCCGACGTCGCGCCACTGCACCACGCTTTCTCCAATGATTTCACCTATCGATAAACTACAGAGCTCCGAATCGTTTTTCCGAACAATTGCCCGCTACAATCCCGATTGATTGTGACTGATTTGACGCAAGTGGGCATACGAATCGATTTAATTTATATTTATATTACGTAAATCGTTCGTAAGTTTACGTGTGATTGTACCAGCTCGTTAGACCTCTGTTACAGAATTACAACGTTTTCCCACATGTGCTGTACGATTTACCCCTTTTGCGAATCAAGATTTCCTACGAAATGCACACACGTGATACTCGAACGAAAAATATAACAGATAATTAACACGAAACGCTTGTCTAACGCTAAGAGTATTTAGATTCGTCTGGCATTGAGTGGGATAATTTTTGCCAAAATATTTCTCGCAGAGAATTCGAAGGAACTTCTTCGATGAAATTCGTCATGATAGATAAAATATCCCTCTTTTGATGCTTTTTTTTTGATACGCCCACGAGGGCGTTGGAATTTGAAATCTGCGAAAGAGTGAATTTGATTTGACAAGAAAGGTGGGCATAACGTGCGTGCAGTTGTTAAAGAAGAGAAGAAAAAAAAGAAAAACGACGTGGAAAGAAGGAAAGGTGGAAACTGATCGGTACGGAACTGGGAGAAAAATCTGGCGACGTGGTTCGGTTTTGGCAACGGAACGGCGAGAAGAAAACTAGCGAGCGACAGGAAGAAAAAGAGAGAATACCTCTCGGGTTTCTCGGAAGGTAGATCGATGGCGATTTTTCACTCACTTAGCTCGGCGCGCATCAATATGCATTAAGTTGATCGGTTCTCCCTATTGGCTTCTTCTCTTTAAGAGCAACAGGGACGAGAAACGTGAACGTGAAAGGAGGAAAGGAAGGCAGAGGGAGGAAGAGGGAAGAGGGAAGAGGGAAGAGGGAAGAGGGTTATGCAAGAAGGAACGAACGAACGTTCTCTCCCTCTTTCTACCCCTTTCTTCTTCGACAAGCTGGAGGGACAGAGGGAGGGAGGGAGGGAGGGAATAAGAAACAAGCGCTGTGCGGGAAGCTGTTAAGATATTCTTCGAAAATAAGGATACCGTATCGAGGTAATTCTCGGTAGGTAGAATAACCGTAAGGGAATCGAGCCGAACTCTCGGCTACGACCAAGATTCCACCCGGCTCTACGACACTCTTGGGTACGTTTTGGTATCTGTCTAGGCTGCTCCGGTAGTCACGGACCCGGATATGGCTCGCCACTTTTCGTACAGCGACGGCGAGCCAATCAGCGTCCACTTGTGTCAAGACTTTTCGCAAGTTGCGGCTTCTCCGTGGCTCGCAGAACCATCGTGCCATTTTCTCCTCTCCCCTCCTGTTCGACTATCGCTACGCTCGCCTGATATCCAAACGTCTCTTAATAATTTTATTTATATTTCCACAATAACCGATTACTGTTACTTAGCAACTTACGCAAGTGCCTGCCGACATTTGTCAACTCACGTTCGATCGATCGCCTTATTAACAAATCGAAATCTCGAGATTCGACAATCGAAATGCAGGTGCGTACTTCGGATGGATGTTGCACATGTCAGAGAATGCATCAAACGGTCGCGATTCCGCTGATACATAATGGATCGACGCGGGGCATTAGTTTAGCATAAGTTTTCCATTAGCAGGCTGAATAGATCGAGATATCGATAATATCCAATATGGATTCCACATTCGTATTTGGCGAAGCGAAAGCCTGTGTTTTAGCTGCATCCCTCCTCTTTCGACCCCCGGGCGTATTTGTCCGCGGTATATTCCGCCAAAATTTTTTGGCGATTCGACTAATTGGACGAATTTACGAGGGAGCCGGTCCATTTTTGGCCCCATAATGCCTACTGACTTCTTTCATCTCGCGACCGAGCGAAACGAAAGGAATCCCTCGGAATTTCTAAATTTTGCGCCGAAAAAGAAGGCACGAACACGGAATTGTAAGTCAATGAATCTCTCTCTCTCTCTCTCTCTCTGATGTATTTTCGTATATATATATATATATATATATACCCGTGCGTACTTCGACGTCGATCGGGAAGCAAAATGAATTAATTCCCGTGTCTTTCGATACGCGGATACTTGGGAAAATCACGCACGCAGATTCGCTTTGATCGAACTGATTCAATTTCAATTCATCGTCGACGACGATAAATTATTTGCCGCCTATCGTCAGGTGCCTTGGTCCATTCGTTTGATTTCTCGTGCGCGATTTTCCGATCGGCGAGACCAGAAAAATAATTAGCCGTGCAAATACGGCGTTATTTATCCGGCGATTTCCCGGCCGAACGATCGGCCGTTCTTGTTTCTATAGGAGGAGCGTGCACGCGTGTACTTTCATCCATTTATTTTAGGGGCATATCCCAGAATGGAGGGTGTGATACCCCCCCTCTGCAATGGGGTCCCATATGCTTCGCGTACGAGGACCAGTACCACCGCCGAGTGTGTTTTGATTTCCCTAATAGCCACGTCAGAAAATAGTAGGTACTTTTACGGCTAGTCAACCTGAAAAATATCGACTAATTTCACTCGCCATTTGTTTCGCAACTTTGACAGCTCTGCAAAGAGTCGCCGAAGACTCGAGTACGTAGTCGGAGGTATCTCAGCTTAATTGGAAAGGGGGAAAGTATTCGCGTGATTGCATATACATGGGGTGGGCCAAAAACTTGAAATAATTTTTAAAACACGATGAGGAAGAAAAAAGAGGATATCATTTTTCCACTTGAATTTAATTTAAAATTAATAAAGTTAGAATAGATAGAAGAAACTTTTGAAAACTCCTCCTATATATGTATCATACGATTTTTTACTCATTCATTTATGCCCGTTCGGCAAACCAGCCAAAGCAATGGAAGAGATCCGCTGTCTCTACGTCTTAATTAGCGCGAGCCGACGGCACACGCACACGCGTGTAAAAATTGAAAGAAGCGGGAGGGTAGCGTCGCTCGGCGAGAGCGAGATTTCCCCAGCGAGAATCGTTCGATTCGACCAATGAACAGCAAGTCCGTTTCAGTATGCGTGGCCGTACGTCACTCTCCGTTCGTTTAATAAGTTTTCCTTATCGATGTGTGTCATCTGCGAGCAGCCAGGCAACCACAGACCCGTCATTATCCTCCCTATTCTCGGCTCATAGTTTTCGTCATTTCCATCCGTGCCAAAGTGGCAGCGTATGGTAGCAACGTACGTACGTACTTGCTCGTTCGATGGAACGGCGTTAACGCATCGTGGTCAAACATGTGTCGCCGATTGCACGCACTTTCACCTGATTAGCTTTTAACAGGAACGTTTCAAAACGTTTTCTCGGCTTTTTTACGACGTCCCGACCCGTTAATTACTCGTTCCCACCTTTCACTCGAATTTACTGCCCCCAATGAATATGCACGCGTGTCATCCAGCCGTAAACTAGAGACATCCTGCTGAGGGAAAAAAACGACGTTTTTGCAACACAGGGAGAAAGGATTGTTTGTATAAATTGTCAATTGTCGAATTTTCAAAGTTAGGGAACGACGTTGGAGATCGACGTTGGGGAGGGAAAGAGCGAGAGAGATATTTGCACGTTTGTTTGTTTGTTTCGTTTTGTTACGAACGTGGGAAGCCAGGTCCGAAAGAGTCGCCAGCGAGGTTCAGGGAATAATGCGCGGCAGCGGAAATTCTCTGACCGCCCTTGATATCGAGTCCATACTGATGGAGATTCGCGGCAAGGGTGCGAGACAACGTAGCACGATTCGGTCAAATTTGCATGCATTAACGCCACAAGCGCGACTGATTGACAATCCGTGTGTCATTGTGACGTCAGTCAAATCGCCCGAGCATCCTCGACCAATCGCAATCAATTAAGGTAACGATTGATTGTTACGCGTTTGGACTCGACGAAGGGAATATCGCGAGCCGGTATTTATGCGGATGATAGACGTGCCATTGAAAATCACAATATCGCCATCGACGAGGGACCAGCTTAAACCTCGTCGTATATTTAATGGATCGTTTTTCAAGCATTTTTTCCTCCCCTACGCCGATCCGCTCTTCGCGCCACATGAATTTACACTCTCTCGCGTAGATTAGTTCTCCAGATTTTTCGCGAATTTCGGGAAATACTGAATTTCGAAGGAATTCTCAAGGATCGGCGCCCAGCTCGCCAACATTTCGTCGTTGTTTCGTAAACGCTGCCTAAGTCTAAAAACCTGCACGAGCAAAGCGCTGTAAATTTGACAAGTTGTCAGCGTAACCTTTCGAACGACTTGGATACGTAACACGCGCGTGTCCGTTTCCGCGTTCATCGCGGTATTAATCGAGCAAGGGTGGCATTTTCACCCGGTGAAAAATTCAGCGACGTCGCCCTCTCGAAGGGGCCATACGTCCAGGAGAACGAAACGATCGTCGTCGCGCGCCACCCGAAATGGAATCCGTCAAATTGACGGAGGGTATAGGCGCGGGCCAGGACGCGGTGCGAGGGTCGCGCCAGCTTCGAACAAGCAAAAAGAGAGAGAGAGAGAGAGAGAGAGAGAAAGAGGAAACGGCTGCAACACGAAGCGGAGGGCTATGATCGATGTCCCGAAATTAAGGGCTTGCCCGCCGTGCGAAATAAAGTTAACCAATCGGGCCAACGAATGGCCGGTTCGTCCGTTATTGGCTCCGCGTCCGCGTCCGCGTCCGCGTCGCGACGACCCGATGCCCGATTTTTTCACGCCGTCCCTTGTTTTTTTCCAAGGGGGGGAAAGCCCGGCTGTGCCGATCGCAATCCGAGAAAGAGTGATACCACGGGGGCCACCACGGTGGATCCACGCTGGACTGGCCACCGCGCCGTGTCGCGCCGATGGGGCAGAGGATTTTCGTAATTATGGAACGCCGTTGGTCCCTGGGGATTCGTCAGTCGACGGGAAAGCCCCTGGCTCTCTACGGCCACGACAATGCCATTTTAATTATGCATGTTAATTGGTTTCCCAGTCCGCCGCGTAATACCAGCTTCTCTAGGACTATTCTCGCGACGCATCTCCTCGTCGCGTCGCATAGTTACTGACCGATCCGCGTTCCACTCGTCTGTCTATCCTCGTTGCTCTTTCCACGCTTGCTCCGCCGTGTGTCTGACATTCAACGTCTTAAAGTTCAGTCTTGACGGAAGCTCGACGAAAGCTCGACAGAGGGAACGATAACGATAGAAATAAAAAATAAAAAAAAGAAAAAGAAAATGACGAAGGCTTTGCACAGACTCGAGTAATTCGACGGGATAGGTGTTGGTTTCCTCGGCCTCTGGCGGAGACTGTTCCCTTCAACGTTCCCGTAAGGGAAAGCGATGGGGTGAAAAAATGGCCACGCTTCGACGTAGGAATCGCTTTTGTTTTTTGTTCCTTTTTTTTCCCCTTCCCTTTTTTTTTTTTGCAGTCAGATATACAGGATTGATGGGGGGCTGCGTTGTACTTTCTGCACAGCTGAGTGAGCATGTCACAATCGGCCAGGGCCGCCTCAATCAAAGTGGCATTGATACCCTTCGCTCGTTCTCTCGATCGGGCCCTCTCGCGCTCTCCATTGCGGTTTTGTTCCAGACCGAAAATCTATTAGCCTACCAACGGTACGCGCACATATTTTCCACCACGTGCAGCGACTCTGTGTGGGATACAAACTGATTTTAATGCCGACAAATTACCCGAAAAACAATCACGCGTGTTTAATTCCCGAGTTTCAGAGAACCTCGCCCTCTGCAAATGTATGGACAAGATATTGTGAACGAAGTATCATCGAATTACGAACGAATGAAATATCAATGTAGCCTCTGCTTTACACGAGTCTCACTCATCTCAAGCCTCGAAATTAACAACAGGTTCCAAGTGTCAAAATTACTCGACATCTCGGAATCTATGAGCCAACAAATGGTAGCTCGAAATCTCTGTGTCAATGTGTAAAACGAGCACACCGTTTATATCATGTTTGTTGAATCCAACTGAACCACCTTTCGATTCTGCGGATCGCTCGTTTACTCTACACCAGGCACGAACCAAGCTACCACAAACCGAGCCAAGAGGCGTAGTTTAGGGTGGCACTCGATGTGACACGCGACCGCATCGCGGTTGCATTTACGTTATACTGCGGTTTACACGACGCTGCTTAGGCGCGTGCGTGCCGCGTATCGAGGCAACGTTCTCGAGGCTAATTTTTCTAATGCTTTCGTCTGGGCTGGGAGTTCTCGGCTCCATTGGAAATTTATCGCGGCACGACTAACACGATCATCGTCAACCGAGCCACCAATTTCGGCGAGACGCGTGACCGGAACTCGCGGAATAATTGAAAAGTAGTCGACAAGTACGAGTATCGTTGAGAGATTATTGCAGCTCGTTTCAGTTTCGGATGAGAGGTCTCAACGTCGCCTCGAGAGAGATCTGCGAGATTCTGTCGATAGCCGTTTGCCGGAACACGCGAATAAATATAAAATCCATTTTCCCAGGAAGTATAAACAACATCCGGCTATGGCAGATCATTGCCTGGTTAAATCCAGGTGGCGAGGATTCGAAGAGACCGCAGTGTACAGAAAAATAGTTACGTGCAAGCCCTGGTAGGCTTATGCCTGTCACCTACGTGTATCTACCGCGTATCCCCCGAATAAGGATGAAAGCTCCGTGGCATCGTTGTATCGAAAACCGTAGGTTGAGCACCCCTGAGCACAAGATGTCCTCCTGAAGACTATCTCGGCCTTGGTCCCGCGGGAAACCTCTTCCTTCCTACCGTTCCTATCTCAGGACACTCTATAGCCTATTCAGATACCAGGCTCACCCTACTGCTCCCATGTTAGCCAGCTTGTTGGGCGAGAGAGAGAGAGAGAGAGAGAGAGAGAGAGGGAGAGAAAGAGTGTGTCTGTATTTCCAAGGACAAGCAACACCATGTAGAACGTGCAAGAGGTATAAGTACGCCCGAGTGCTCTTATAGCTCGCAGCCTCACCACACCTCGTAGGAAACGTATTTTGCAAGCCTAAATATCCTGGCTTTCTAGTCGCGACTACGCTCCGCCACGCTATCTCGCAGGTGGCTACCTTCGAGAACGAGTTATCTGGTCCCTTATTTCGCAGATCGTTGCGAACCGTGGTAGCAAGGGTGGCAAACTGATATCAGACTCCGCTGACGTTTCCATGAAACTCCACCAAGTGTACGTACACTGACTTGCTAGAGAGAACTGGAGAACTGTTTTATCCCGTTTTATGCTCTATGCGATTTCTGCTCTATTAAATTCGCGAACCACCGCGCGGTCGATAAAAAAAAAAAAAAACTGATATTACTCGTAGATTGCTCACTCACCGATCGATAATTACAGGGTCGCTCGGCGTCTCGTTTCGGTTTCCGCAGCTCTTCTTGTCGCAACACCGGCTGCAACAAAAAACAAACGACATTTAGCGCGTCGCGACTTTCGAATATTTCCCTACTTATGCGCGGAATGGGCGATCTTTCGATCGGATCCAGTTCTTTGCCTCCGTCTCTCTCTCTCTCTCTCTCTCTCTCTCTCTCTAAAAACTATCCGAACCCTTGGGACTCGGCGAGTTCGGGGGAGGAGAGCAGTCAGACCAAAGTCCCATGGGTCAATGAGTCAGCTACCTCCCCGAGAGAATGATTGCGCCCCCGTGTGTCTCGTTACGTTTATGGTTGGCCACCGCAAGGGTAGTTGCTTGCACGAAGAGCAAGACACTTTGCTCTTCGATCGTACGTGTTTGCATACTCGGATACTTATAATCTTTATCTTGTCGTTAGCTTTCACTCTTAATCCTTTATGAGCTGAATTTTCCTCACAGCTGCAAGAAAATTTGTGTAATCGACAAATGTAAATACAGATTAACGATGAATTCATGTTTCGTCGTTATTGCAACGAATGCGTTTTGTAACTTTGAAGTAACAAATTGTTTGCGCTTGTGTGTACAAAGATTTAAGTATGAAAGTCCATAAAACAGTTTGTGCTTGGCTAAATCCAAGACCAGTATATTAAACGTAAATGCATTTCGAACATTTACACTTTATTTTTGGAATCGCTTTGCAGCCTCAGATGATGATTCGACGCTAAATTCATTATCGTTGCCAGTAAAATTTATGCTTCCTATTCTTATTGCTCTTTTATCTTTATAGGATTTTCTATTCACGTTTTAGGCCTAATATAAAAGTAAAAAGCAAAGATACACTGAACCCTGTTCACTGTGACTTTCAAGTCACAAGTCTATGTCGTATGAAAATGGTAACAAAATGATACAAACCAAGAGCTATTTACATACGTTTTTTTTTTTTTATTTAACAAACACCGATAGAAGAAAAAGAACGACAACTGCACAAGATGATTCCTCAACTTGCAAAAGCATTTACTTTGATATTTCTGGTTGACAACCGTTGCCAAGAATGTTACTGATTATTAAGAGAACATTGTACAACAAGACGCATATGCCATCTTATGGAAAAGAATTAAATTATTTAATAAAATATATTAGTACGTGACTTGAAAATTACAAGGCTCGTAGAGGGTTAAGTTATCAGCACGAAAAGCTAGTAAAAGCTAGTAAAACCGAGAAACTCACCTGCACATCACCTCGTGAGTGAGAAGGACCCTGCACATTTCCGGATTTTTATCCTGACCCTCGTACATGATGGCCTGAAACAAAAAGTATTATTTCATAACTGCGGTGCGTAAACATTGTTGCAAATTTCACAAAATGGAGTATATAAATGGGGGATGTACGTACAACGCGGGAACTGCTAGAAAATGTACAAGAGGACGCGTTAGAAAACTATATCTGCAGAGACGCAACCAAAGCAAGGGCCATTTCCCCTAGGCCCTAGAACATCGTTAAGCCATGGTCGGCTTAAGCAAATCCGTTAAGCTTCCTTCACGACCTTCTGATTGATTTTTATTTAATGATAACACGTCGTTATCCTGTATTCATAAACTTACAGTTGGGGAATGAATCGCGGATTAGCTGGCGAATAATTGTGCCACGGAACGGGTCAGGCAACGTGCCTTTGATCTCGAAACGCGGACGAAATTCTTGAAACAGAGTATTCCTTGAAACAGAGAATTAAAGAAAATTCGACTCGTATTTCACAACGCAGAGCGAATAGAGCATTATTATTATGTATCTTGTCGATGCAGGGGGAAACAAATTGCCAATTCGTTACCGAATTCGAAGGACAGTCGTCTCTCGGACGTCAGACACGTTAATCGTATCGTATCGTATCGCCGGCGCGTATAATTTATGCACAAGTTGCTCGGCATTGCGTGTAACGACCTAAATTGCCGGAGTTGGCGAAGAAGCGATAAAATGTAAATACTTTGAAATACGGCGTCCTGGGGAATTGGCCGGGGGTTGACGTCACAGTGCTCTCAGCGAGCGAAAGCGCTCAGAACAGCGGAGGACGCCGGTAACGATATCAAATACATCTCGCCTCGGCAGTTAGGTGTGACTTTCAGAACGGCATCAAATATTTATACGAAACAAAATAACCGAATTGCAACGTAAACGAACCGCGACGCTTGCACTCGGGGAAGGTATGCGCGACGCGGCAAGGTAAATCAGAGGAGGATCCCCACCCCCTCCCTCTCCCCGCCAAAGTGGAAACGTCAGTCCGGAAAATAGAGGGGCAAAAATAAACACGGAAGAAAGGAGAAACTGGATGGAGAAAACCGGAGAGAAGAAAAGTAGCTCTCCTTTGGAACAGGGAAACGAAAGGGGGAGAGAGAGAAACGTATAAAACGTTTCGTGCCCTTTAGCCGTTTCCACTTTTAATCGTCGAACAGCATGCGATCTTATTTGTACCCTGAATAATTAATACCACGGCTATCCACCTTGTACGCATTAACCCCGCTTCTAGAACACATTGGATTATTAGTTGCAATTAGTTACTTAACGGAGTAACTGTGCTTTCATGAGACTTTAGCCAACGTTGTGTTGTAGATTGGCCCACTCCCCCTCCCCGATCGATTTAGCCTGCAATTTTTCAATACTCGAGATATTCGCGATTCATTTACTCGAGATTATTCAGCAACGAGACGATAGCTTCCTTGTTAAAACGCGACCGATTTATATCTTTACGCGCCAATATATCTTACCTGTAAAAATATCGCGCAGTACGTTTGTTACTATTACTATACTAATTGGAATTGAATGGTACACATCGATAACAATATATCCGAGTTAATGTTCGCGTAACGTAGACGTTTAAATTATACCTATACGTTTTGGACACAAATATCCTCCCGGTGTGATCCATGGGTCCATTTTATACGCGAAACTTTACCTATACGTTTCAAATACAAATACAAAAAAAAAAAGAAAAAAAAAATAACACTTGGCCAATCTTGGGCATGCACGTGTCATTCACGTGTAACAATTATTGCTGGTAGACGCAATGATCATTGGGTAGATCTTGTACACCTTCTGATACGACATGCGATACTATTTGCTCAGTAATCGTTTGCCACCGGTACAATACCCGCGTTGTTGATTTTACATATCTATCCCACTCGCGGATAATTTCGAGCAATTAGTTCGTGAGAACTATTAAAACTTCTTGTTTGTTTTCCATCGCCATTCAAGTATCGATCGTATCGATCAAGCGCGACATTTCTTCGTTCCATAGATGCGCAATGAACCGTGCGTATGAAGTTTATCGANCAATACCCGCGTTGTTGATTTTACATATCTATCCCACTCGCGGATAATTTCGAGCAATTAGTTCGTGAGAACTATTAAAACTTCTTGTTTGTTTTCCATCGCCATTCAAGTATCGATCGTATCGATCAGGCGCGACCTTCGTTCCATAGATGCGCAATGAACCGTGCGTATGAAGTTTATCGAAGATTAATTCCGTTATTCGATATCGTATTTCGATAGTGTTGTTCCGTGTCCACGTTGATATCGTTCCTGAATGGGATCGAAATCCAATTAGACTATCAGCGATTGATTGATCGTACCTTTATAATTTCGCGTAATCCCGAGGACACTGATACTGTTGTATTATTATAGAATTTATACAAAATAAATTGCTCATTGTCAGTTCAAACGCTTCGGTGATTTTTCATTATTAAACAATTGTTGCGAACACTTTCGCGAACCAGTGTATGGCGAGATACGGTCAGATATCAAAGTTTTCAAGTGTCTAATGCTGTCAAATGAGTCGTCCTGGGGGGTGCGCGGCCGACACGACGCAACGCGACGACCAATCAACAGCAGTCCCGCGGAGGGACTTTTTCTTTCGTCGCTTCTTGGTCCCCGGTACAAAACGTTTGGGCCTTTCCGCCGCTATTCAATTCCCACGGGAATTATTCACCGAGGACTAATAGCGATCGCACGTCTAATGTGTTGCTAATTTTTCGATTTATCTACACGTTCGTTTCATCAAAAAAAAAAAAAGTGGATATTAAACTACTTTTCTCCATCTCTTTTCGATATCCTCAGCAAATCAGGCTGAAACCTGAAGAAAAGTGTCTTTGAGACAAATACGACGTAATAAGCATCGAGTATCTACAGCATTTGGCAATGGAACCGCAGCGTTATTTACGAGTAGCTACTCAAAGCTACTGGCTGGCCTAGCACGAGGAAGAAAAGCAAGCAGCGCAGGAGAGAGCGCAGATAAATACGAAGATAGTCATTCAAATCTGCCGTAATGATTTCCATCCCGAATCGATTCCAAAAGTCCCCTGGGAATCCCCCTCTGTACCGATAGTGCAACCCCTGTCGCCTGACGTATACACCGCCGAACAACGTGCATACAATGTTACTTTCACCCCTGCGACAAGGGGGACAATTCTCCCTCTCTCTCTCTTTCTCGTCTTATCTGCCAAGGATTAACTTATCTCAAACTTATTATTTCTTTAATCTATAGTTAAATACTCATATTTCAGCATTATACGCGACCGTCCGCGACGTTCGAGAGCTGATACCGATTCGACTTGCCGACGCCTCGCGATCGCAAGTAGAGAAAAAAACGCGAATCTTTCTTCTTCGATCATCCTCAACGTTGATATTTCGATTATCTCTGCACGATATACATATTGGAGGTCGGTGATTGTAGCGTTAACGACGCGACCCGATAAAGATACGAACATATTAACGCGATATCGATAATCGATTTAAAGAAGCGAACATGCAGAGAGAGAGAGAGAGAGAACAGAGCGTGACGTACCACAGAATCCTTTCTCGATTCTTTTCTGAATTCCCGCGGGTAGTATTTTATAAAAAGGAAAAAGAAGGAGGAGGAGGAGGAGGAGGAGAAAAGAAAAAAAGAAGAGGAAGAAGAGAGAGGAAAAAAGAGAGAGAGAGAGAGAGAGAGGAAAGTTCCGACTGATCATCTCCAGCGGCGGATGGAAGTTGGAGCTTAAAAGGGTTAGGTACAATTTCCTGTTGTTCATTCATTTAAAATAACGACGGTACGCGGTTCGCTGCTTCCTCCATACCGGCGTCCTGTAAATGCTTTTTTATCCCCGGAACTAATTACAATTTAGCATTTTTAATCCTGCGAAAAAGCGCATTCCAGTCGTCCCGCCTTTACTCTCGTTCCCTCTTCCCGGCCGGAAGTTCGTTCTCAAGCGCTTACAAACGTACGTTGTTAGCGCCATTCAGCCGCGGCTGCACGCTACTCTCTTTTTCTTTTCTGTTAGAAGCTGCTCGTATTTTTCTGGAAATTTCAACGAGAAACGCACGGCAGTTCTCGACATTCTGTATTTTTTTCCCCCGCCGGTGCTGCTTTCTCGTCGAGAGTGCTGCTCCCCGCGCCGCGCGCTACTCTTTGCCCGCGCGGCGCTCGCTCTCCTGTCCGCTCTCTCTCTCTCTCTCTCTCTCTCTCTCTCTGCCCGCGCCGAGCTAGAATAGATATAGATACCTCCGCTACCTTCGGCCAGGAGCGAAGAAATTGAAGAACAGCTTAAGGGTAGGAGGGCTTCGCCACGGGCGGCTCAGCAGCCGGCTCCGTGTAGCCAATTATTGCGGATTTATAACCGACCGCTTGATTCGGTCTCGAGCTAGCTCTTCGCATTTCCGAATTGCAATTTGCCAGCCCGTAACTCTACCTTCAACCCGGCTCGGCCAGTTTTCCTCCCCTCCGCGAGAAAATTCAATGATTTTTCAACGTTAAACGGACAGACGGTCAGTTCCCTCCCCCAGTTACGGTCGCTCGATTCCAATACACCGATTTCGTTACATCGTTTCTTTCTCTCTTTCTCTCTTCTAGCAACCGATCGATCGAAAAAAAAATCTGTATTCTTTTTTCTTTTCATTTCTGAGACAAACGAGCACGTCGCTCGATATCGCAAACGACGATTCGCCAGCCTCTGAAGCGGCACTCCACACGCGAACTAAAAATGTTGCGTAACTTTTTTTTGCTTTCAGGGGGGTTCTATCCGAGAGAATCAACCGTGCGTGGGCGTGCGTTCATTCCGCGGCGGGGCGGGATACGCGGCAAGAACACGTCAAGCCAGATTTGCTAAACACTTCGTACGAGTTGTTTCGCGAAACTCCATACACGGACAGAGTAAATATATATATTTATATCGATTCCCAGTGTCTGTCTATGTGTGTATGTGTGTGTGTGTGTCTTCCTCTCGCTTTGGCAGAAACGGAGGAGACGCGTTCAATCGAGGCTTTGATGTATAAATTGCAGCTTTCTCGTTTTCGATCCTGCCTCCCTCCTCCCCTCCCCATCCCCAACTTTCTACTTCCCTTTACTGGCGCACGATTCCTCCATAGAGACGGAAAGGGTATCCCGGCATCTATCACTTCCGCTTTTCTTCTCCTCGTGGACAATCGTTCTGGAGAACTATCGAGGCGTTTACTCCGCTCGAGATTCCGTTTCATTCTCTCTCGGGCCGATGTTCCTGCCAATTCCATAGCCCGGTGCTACCTGCATTTTTCATATTTCCGCCAAGGCTAACCTCGATGAATAATCGACGAGATATCAACGTTCGAGAACGAAATTGTCCGCGATGAACGTCGCTCGTATGTTCGNAATGTGTTTTGTATCTTTTTTTTTTTTTCAAACGCACGGTACGCACGGTCCCTGAAAGATATTCAACCTCACGGCATCAACTCGGATCCGATTAATAAAAGGAATGGATCGCGAATTGAAGAACGGTCTCTGCCGACGCAAGGCCACCGCGGCTTAGTAATTTAATCAGCTAAAACTAACATCAGCTCTGTTTCCCCAACCTCCGTCTCTCCGCCGCGGCCGCCTCTTTCTTCTCCCTACTGCTCTTCTTACCTTCGTAACCGACCAACCCCAAGATGATTTAATCTGCTAAAATGGCGCGGCTACCTATAGCATAGGACCTCGGAGCTAGGGTCGCCAACACGAAACAAAATAATTCAAGAAAGTATATATATATAGAGAGAGAGAGGTATCTTTCCGTTCGTACATCTCTCTGCTTTCGAGATCGATCGAAATCGAAAAATTTCTACGTAGAAGCTAGGCTCCTTCCTTCGGCCCCAGATACTCAAAGTCAACACCACAGGCCGAATGAAAATCTCCGAGAAACGTCGGCCTTTGCATTTGTTTAGGCTCGTTATTATCTGTCCGGTGTGATCTGTCGCGTTGGAGAGCGCGAAAAGCGATTCACGGAAAGCCACTGTTAGCGAAAAGAGCCACCCTCGAACGCACAAAGAGGCGTTATCGTTGCCGGTGATCAGGGCTGGTATTTGCGTTTGCTCGAAGGTTATGATCCTTCTTTGCACCCTATCGCCGCGCCAGGATCTACGGCCCTGTACACAGGGTCGTTGGAACACGTGGGTTCGCGGACTATGCGCAGGGTTGGCCACGTGGCGCAGATAACAGGACGTGGGGCAGACGTGCGGCGGCCGCTGCTTTCCTCGAGGGGTAGAAATCAACCCCCCGGAAAATTAAGTGCTTGTAGCTCAGATGATAATGCTCTCTCTATTTCTCTCTCTCTCTGTCTCTCTCTATTTCTCGACCGGCGAGAACGCGTCACTGCGACGAGTTCCATCGCGTGGAAACGCCAATCAACGAGCAACTATCACCGCCGGTTCCATCGCGATTCTTGCCTTACGATCGATCCTTGTGTTCAGTCAGCGAACTTTTAGGACGGTGGCGCGTGCGATTGATTCATTCGGTCAGTCTCGCGAGAGTTTTACCTGTTTCGTTGCAGAGTCGATGAGCCTCACGTAGATGTCCTGCACTTGCCTGACACCTGTAACAGCAAAAGAGAAAGAAAAACTTTACATCGGTCGAAAGCTCGCAGAGAGACAGTGTAAAGAAAGAAAAAAAAAAAAAAAANAAAAAAAAAAAAAAAAAAAAAAAAAAAAAAAAAAAAAAAATGTTACACGAATGCTAGCGCGGTACGTGGTGTGTGTCGTACGTAGAGACGATGCCGATGCATATTGCAGTAGGCAGAAAGGATAGGAAAGAGGACGGTCTCGCGCACGGCTGAAAAGACAAATAGTTATGCCCTTTTTCGGAGCCGACGGCAGTTTCGAGGCAGTTTTTCTCCTCCTCGGTTAATATAAAGACAACGCTGCTGCTCTTTATTCAATTTAGAGCCCGCGGGCTGTTTTTCATCGAGGGCGTCGGTAAGAAGGAACCATTAAGTTAAGAGCGTTGCGCGCAGGCATCTGCGACGGATGTGCATGGAATACGACGAGTACGGAAACGAGTCCAAATTCTGACGAGTTCGGCGCCGCTGAAAGGGACCGTCCCAGAAAAACCTACATATTAAGGAGCATTTAAGGTGGACGACGAGGTAAGCGGGCGACTGATCGCATCCCCTCGGGGACGTATGCACAATCTCCGTTGTTTTTGCATGGGCCCAGCCCCAGTCGTACTTTGTACCGACGAGTACCGACCTCACCGAGCCGATCCGATCCGGATCGCTATGCAACCAGCCGTCCAAGCGGCCAGGCAAATTCTTGTACGTGGAGTGCGTTAATTATCTCTTAGCAAGCCTCTCTCTCTCTCTCTCTCTATCTCTCTCTCTATCTCTCTATATCTCGTCGGGATCGTCGTTCGTTCCGAGAAGTTTTACTCGGACTTTCACGATACCGACGTGTGTCAAAATGTATCAGAGCATTCTGAGAGAGAGAGAGAGAGAGAGAGAGAGTGGTTATTAAAATTTACGCAAACGACGTTTTAATCATACGAAATTGCAGCCATTAGCGACAGGTTAATTTGTTATTGGCGCAGGTCGGGCGCGTACGCGGGTTGCGGTTTGTTATAGTCGGTGCCCGAGCAATTTTGTCGCGTGATCGAGCCGCGTTCGTGGCTGGTATATTATACCGCCGCTATCCGTATGCTATCCGTATACTAACCGTTATCGGCGCCAGCTTCCGCTTCGACGTTCCCGCATAGACGTAACGCGGATAGCGAAGTTTTCGAAACACAGTTTCTGCCGAAGTCCACCTTGCCGAGGGGCAGGTAATCCCGGCGAGTATTTTGGACAGACACCCTGGTGGCTTCCGGCCTCGCGTGTCCGGTAAGCCAAGTAATCCCGACATAAGACTGGCCAGACCTGGCGCGGGGCCACTGCTACAGGAGAGCCCAGACTCACGCCGCATAACGTTACCATGGATTACGATACTCCGGTCGAAACTAGCTCACAAATTACCTCGAGAAACCGTCGCGGCTTTACCGGAAGTTACTCGCCGGCTCTGGCTGTGTGCCGGTTTCTATCCGACCGAGAGAGAGAGAGAGAGAGAGAGAGAGAGAGAGAAAGTAGTAGCTACGTCAGGATTTCCAGCGTGGAAAACACAATGGAACGTCGATTGCGCCACCTGACTGGAAAACAGTATCAATGATCGTTGACCGTGTTTTGCGGACGATGAAACGATCTCTGTGTGTCGTTAGAGCGGAATGCTAGCGATTCTCTTGTTTTTCAAACCGCGCACGATCGTTCCCGATTTAACAATCGCGTTCCTCTCATTACCGTTGCCGTTGCTTTCTCGTCAAATCGTCGCGAACGCTCGGCATTCGACTCGACGTCTGTTTAATTATCGCAGATCGTATTATTTAATTGTCGTGTGTCGGACGGCTAGGTTCGAATTCTCTCGAGCGAAGCGGAAAACGTTCTCGATTCGCCGTACAGCGAGGAACGATCGGTAGAATCCTACGAAGCGAAGATTGTCTCTCTTGATTCTCTGCTCGGTATGTAAACAAGATGGTCGGAGGGACGGAGCGAGTTCATTTATGCACGTGCGTGGACGCGCCTTAAGGAAGCAGGGGGCTGGTACAGCGCGCACGCACGCACGCACGCACGCACGTACGTGTACATTCGTCACAGACGTTGCGGCGACTCGTGATCATCGTCCTCGGACGGACGACAATAAAGGCAAAAGACGGAGAAGAAGCCAGGCAAGAAGCGGTATCGCGTGCCAAGTCCTGCTGAGAGCAGGCAGATAGATCCGCGCGTATTAGCATAACTAGGCAACCGACTTCGACGCGTACAAGAACCCCATCGAAGAAGCGGACACCACCCATTTTATTCCTTCGATCGGCATCCTTAATCAGCGGCGCTCTTATTACGAGCCGTTATATTCCGCGGTACCAAGCTACTCGTTCACTGTATTCTCTCTCTTTCTCTCTCCCGATGACATCTGCTTTCGTGTAACGTTCCTCTTCGTTCAACTCAGCTTGCCGCAGCTTGTCCTGATCGCGAGGCGCAAGGACACGTTGGAACGTCGCGGCCGCGACGTAAGTAGAGCCGAGACGGAGAAGCAGAATGAAAGAAACCAGAATGAAATCGACGAAGAGAGGTCCAAGCAGCGGGAGAAGGGGGTGAGGGGGTGGGGGGTGGGGGGAGAGGACGATCGTAAAAACAAGTAGAGGCCAAGTATGGAGACGCGCCGTCGTCACTTGAACGGGCAGCCTCGTGTTCCTCATTTATTATTTAATTATAGATTTATTGCTGGAGCGAGCGATCGGTGTCGCCGATGACGATGCGCGCGCGCGCGCGACAAGCGATTCCGATGGGCCCGCGGAGAGAGAGCGCGGTGGCTGCGGCGCGCTGGCCGCGAGCTTGCGTCAATTTGTCTTCCCGATATAAAAGCTACACACCGTCCAGTATTTCGTGCATGAAACTTTTATAGAGTGCCTCTCGAGAGTCCGGGACAGAAGACCGATCTCCGGATCGAGGCATAAATCAGACCTCGGCCGACCGACGATCCGCCGATCCGTCGATTCACTCTAAAGGACATAACCGGTACTCGGATAGAAGACGTATAGGCTCCGTTATATACCGTAACGTTCGATTGCATCACACGTTCCTTGTCTCGATCTTTCCAACTGTTTCCAACGTCGTCGTCGTTTGCGTTTCGATCGGTGGATCAAATATCTCAGCGTCTCGTTCAATTTGTAAATTGGTCGTAAACGCATCGACTGGTATAGATTGACTGGAAGCGATTCGCAACCAATTCCTCGGAAGATGACGCGTGAGAAACAGAGGTAAGGCAGGATGGCAACCGGAGGGAAAGAGTTGGAACAAAAGTCTCGGAGAAGAATAGGAGAGCGAGAGTCTGACGCTGGAAGAAGAGACGGACGAAGGTGGGCATAGGTTGCGATAGTTAGTCATTTCTTGTTCGCAATGTTGGCAACACGTTTTAGTGTCCATAGATGGCAGGGCGGCCCCTCAGTCAGTCGTGCCAACGCAAAAATCTCGCATTGATTGATCGGCTGGCTGGCAGCAAGAGCAACACAGCAAGAGCAGCGCAGCGCGAGCCGAGAGCGGCGAAGTAGCGGACGCAAGAAGGCCGATGAGTACGCGGGGCTATGAGCCGCGGAAAAGAGAAAGAGGGCGACTGGGAAAGGGGCAGGAAAGGGAATGAAAGGAAAGAAACGAGGGGAAGATATCGGCGAGGGGAGGAGGAGCAGGAGAAGGAGGAAGAGAAGGAGGAGAATCGACAAGAAACGGAGATAAAGAAAGCACCGGCGAAGGTTGACGTTGTTCCCGATGTACGCCGGATGAAAAACGCCTCTGGAATGAAAGCCAGCAGATAGCGCCTTGTGGCTTTTTAATATGTTCATAATACGATCACGTTTTTGAAGGGTCCCTCTGTTGGTCGGACCACCTCTAGATCGTCGACTCGTTTTCTCTGCTGCTTCTTCCCCTCCCCCCCCCCTCGCTCGTTCGCGCACAGACGTCCGGGCGCTTCTTCGACGGCCGAAAACCGAACCCTTTTTGCCACCGAACCTGGACCAGTGACATAAAATATGTCTTTGTTGCACTCGGGCCTCGAAAGTTCCTGAGCTTTTTAGCCGCTCTCAGAGACTGGGTGTCTGCGCGGAACGTCATCGTCGCTTCCCGGCTATTGCACGCACCGCTCTTGAAAACTTTACGTTCACGCTAGGCCTTTACTTACAGATCGACTCGTTTTCTTTTTCTTTCTCCTTCGCCGAGTCAGCGACAGTCCCGGAAAATTCAAATCGGAAGGTGACGAACGAAACTTTAGACGAAACAACACACACGGGATGAAAATTCGACAGAAGCAAAGTTAAGTCTGATTCATCGTTTTTTTTTCTCTCTCTCTCTCTTTTAATTGCAAACTCTCTGCGCATTACGGGGGGCATACTTGAAATTTCACGTTTCTCCAGCCACGCGATTGAAATCCATTCGTTCAGTTTCGCAGGACACGCACGAAATGGCGTAGATCGTAATTTAACACTTGCAAACTGATGACGACGAGTCACGATTAATGTGGTTTTTTTTTTTAATGTGGTTTACTCACCGTTGGAATACAGCAGATGCAGACTATACTGAATGCCATTGTTTGTCTTCTGGCCTTCAGACTCCTGGAAACAGACAAGCATCGCTCTTGAAACACATGTGCGTGATATTGCAGAAAAGAAAATTGATCTCACTGCTAATCTAGATCTAACCGAAGCGCAATGTCGTTCGCGTGAAGACGAGGCCGATCTTCTCGAGGACGAAAGAGAAACGCGTCGTCGTCTTCGCGAGCCCCGCGATTATTCTATCCGTTAATCCATTAACGGGCTGTTCGCGAGCGAGTTTCAACGTTAAATCTCGTTAATCTCGCTGAATTTCGTGCGTGCTTGAATCGTTTGAAAGTACGGAGTCGAGCGGAGATTCAGAAACGGCACGGCGCGGCTTGGCGCGTTCTTCACACCCCCGTTTCTATTTTAATTAAGTGCAGGCCGTGAC
Organism: Lepidotrigona ventralis hoosana; assembly: GCA_002806875.1. Taxonomy (NCBI): domain Eukaryota; kingdom Metazoa; phylum Arthropoda; class Insecta; order Hymenoptera; family Apidae; genus Lepidotrigona; species Lepidotrigona ventralis. Next base: position 48,479 of record NIPQ01090747.1, read on the forward strand.
GTAACACTCGCGCGCCCCCTCTCCCCCCGGCCTGCTCCACCTCACGCTAATTATTAATTTCTTGATGTGCCGGTAAGAGCCGTGCCATTACGTATGGCGTGCGATGCATAATTATCATGCTACCCTGTTGACGAGTCATGCGTGCATCGCGCCATATGCCGCAGCCGCGGTAATGCATTTTCAACTACCATCTACCCCTGAAACACCCAGGACGTCCCTTCGTCCATCCTCAACTCCCCCCCCACCCTTCACTCCTCGCGCACGCTTCGGAAATGTCCATCGTGGCCACGACATTTAGTCGTGCATACAATCTTTCAACCCGGGAACAACGACCACTCCAATCGATATCACGGGAAATTAACATAATTACCCAGTTCGAGGCTTTGCCTCTGCTTGAATTACGTCGCCGACGTAAGAGGACGTGATGGTTATTATTCATCTCGACTCGCGTTTCAAATTGTTTGTATCTCGGCCTCGACCGAAAGTCGAGTTTTACCCTTCGCTTCGTTAGACGCGCAAAGGTGTGCCAGCTAATTACGCAGCGAACCAAGTGAAACCGCCTCGGTATTCATCGTTTCGACCGACGAGAATGCTCGGTCGATTTTTCCACGAGAAGCTCTCTCTCTCTCTCTCTCTCTCTCTCTCGGATAACCGAGGTGCGCCGAGTAATCGCGGCGGATCGACATCGATTCTTCCCCTTTTTCCTCGAGCGGTGTGCACGCATTAAGCTCTTTCCTGTCACTGGCGTTCGTCGCGGCCATTAATCTTGAAATTCGCGAGCGCACGGCCGACCGTTAATCAGGTATATACGCGGGTCGCTCGATCCACGACTACTTTTTAATTAAACGCGAATAAAAAGCGGAATAGAACGGAACGAACGCCGAGACCCTGTATTTACGTAGGGCTACCCAGTTTCCGGGAACTACCGCGCTCTATTTTACAAGGCTTTATGTCGTGTCGTTGCTCGCGATAGAACGATGGCCAATAATCTGTAATTCCGCTTCGATAACTCCGTGCTTTGTCTCTTGCTAAATGTGCAAATAATTTGATATCTCTTGAGATGGAAGGTTAAAATCAGAGAGAGAGAGAGAGAGAGAGAGAGAGAGAACAGGCGTAAGTACGCTTAGGCACAAACGGCTACTCGACACCGGCCCTGATCTATGCTCGCGGTGCACGACCCTAATTAATAGGCTATGCAGGCTATGCAACGCAACTGTCCTGCTCACGTGAATTATACATATAGACGTGCTCTTAAGCAGGACAGGCAGCAGCAATGGAGATATCAAGATAACCGATGCAAATCGAACTGGACGAATAGAAAGTACTTTGGTACGCTTGTTACTCTGGCTCGTTAACGAGATGCTTCCATCCGTTCGTTTATCTGTCCTCCCTCTCCCCCATTTGCCTACGAAGAACACTTCGTCCATATAAACAGCTCGATTTCTCTCTGAATTTGAATTTCACCTCGATCGATCGAGAAGCCGTCGAAAGCGATTATGTAATCTGTTCATCATCTAGCAAGTTGCAACTTTTTTTTCTTCTTTTTTACCATTGAGTGTCGCGTGCTGCTCGTACGGTCGAGTTTGACTCTATCGGTACCTGGTATTCAGAAATGAGATTTTAATTTAATAGCAGTGGATCGTAGACTGGACCTTGTCTAGTCGCGACGTGACAAATTTCACTTTCAGACTCTGTCTCGATCGTCCATCAAAGTTTCCTAGCAATGCTAATCGTTCAAGGTGTTTTTTTTTGGTAACATTTAAAAACAGACTCGCGACCTATGCGAATGCTTCTCAGTCCTTGATATCTAGCAAACATATTCCCGAAAATTATCAATAAAAACGAGAGAAAGTAAGCGTGAACTAGACCATGATTCGGTACTCGAGGATGTTTCATATTCTTGCGCCAACAATAAGATTTGTGACAACCTTGACCAACAGCTAAACTACTCGACTCCAAATTATCCGCGTTCGGTATCGCGGCAATTTATCCTTATATATCGCGAATGTCTGCCAGGCGGGGTATTTCGAGCGCCGTATGATGTATGCAGGTAATCGATTTACGATGTACAAACTCGAGGAGGCTCGGTACTGGTTCTTCGCAGGAAGGGGCGATCGAGCATTCGCGCGATCGGTACCGTCCGGACGTACCGTATCCGCCAGAGTGGAGATTTCTTTTGCGCAAGAACGAGCGTGTGCCCGGCCAGCTTCTCCTTAAACAGCTATACTAATTGACCAATAGAAAGTGGAGCTCTAACGACGACCGTGCTGCTGACAATCGCGTCCCGTTGCCAACAGTCCTCGCGTTCGCACGCTTCGAAACACTTTTCAGACACACCGGTCATCTCTATCGATGACTCTCGATGACCTCTTATCTCGAATCGGCCCGCCATTCTGACGGAACAAACGATTGACCGATTGTCAACGATCGGCCAAAAAGAAGAGATGATTCTCTTGACATTTGAAACGTTTTAAAGTTAAGCACACGATGTTGTTGCGAGGAAACGAATAAAAAATACTAGACAGCGACTGTCGATAGAAAACCCTTGCTCTCGTGAAAAAAAATATAGAGACGGAAGTCTAATGATTTACAAGAATTCCTGCCGTTTCTTCGAACGCAATCAAAATAGATCAGATGATTGACGTAAGTAAGTATCCACCGCGAGTAATCTAACGCTTTAAATACCTAATAATTCATGTTCCGCCGACGTATTTTTGTAACGTTACAAAACACGTTGCTTGTTCTGCGATCGATTTACAGCTGTTCTATAATGTTGCTAAACCAGCAAGCATTCACGTAGGGGAAAGTAGAGTAAAACCGGGTACCATTGTTTTTCTAAAATAAGAGCTTCGATACGTAACCGAACTATGGCATAATATTCTGGTGGATTCCACGGCATTACGTGACAGGTTTCAGAGCAAACAACATCGTAGTGTTCCCTGCAGAGAGAGTTGAAAATTTCGGCTCGAAAGGTTTCAATGTTTCAATGTGAATGTCATCGCTATTGTTTTTTTACTGTTTCACATTCAGAAATCTATTTGCATTCTATAGTTCTTATAGATTGTTTTGATACTATTTTCATTTTTCTATCTCATACCGAGGTACAAATATATTTAACGTTTAGTAAACTGATCTATTTGCGATTTTTGGTCGTTAAGATACATACGTATATATTCATATGTTGAAATAATTCAAGTTCCTAAACTAGTAATTAATATTTTCTCTAAGACAAACCTAAGTAGACTAGAACTTTATGTTTGTCAAAATTGTCGAAAATAATTGTTTTTGTTATTTGTTGACTAATAAAAAAATAAAAATTTTATAGCCGTATTGTGTTTTATACGTCTTTGAACAGTACCAGTCCCTATGAAAGAAAATTTTATTTCCTCGCGAGCCGTACAATTTTTTTCCAAAAAATTTTATTGGTCTTATTTTCTTGCGTGAATTTTCTAATTTTTTCATTACAAAGTACTTTCCTCTACGTTTAAATATTCGACATACGAGGCGAGTCCTTAATGATGACACTGGCAAGGCACAGTCGAACGATTTAGTAACAAATGCTCGACGAGATAGTGATCGACGCGATAGGGAAGGGAGAGACGAAGAGACGATGGAAAGAAAATGGAACAGCTCGGTTATTATTCGTTAGATGTTGCTCGCGTGACGACATCGATGCTACGATCGCCTACGATCGCCTACGATCCGTCCATTTCTCACGCGGCCAATGGATTTTCGCCTGTCGGACTAATTGCTGGAAAAGCTGGAGGTGTATCCGGCCGTACTATCGATATGTACGCGTATAGGCGGAGCCGTTTAATATTTGACGTCGGCCCCGATGGAAACGGCAATTATCGAGATAAGCGCACGCTCGCACGATATTCCCCGACGTCATAAAGGTCCACCTCGCCTTTTTCCGCTTAACCTCGCAGGGGGAAAACAAGGACTAACCGACCATCGTCCATTGAAATTCCAAAGTTGTCACTCGACGCCGTCACGTTTTTTTTTTCTTCGCCGATCCGCCGATTTTCCGTCGATTCCTAGCGATCGCGTTCTTACTCGCGCTCGACGATTAGGTATGTTACTTTCAAATGAAAACAATTACCTGGTCTTTCTCGACGAAACCCATGAAGGACGTTCTCTCTATCTCGATCGGTTGGCCGTGTCGATCGTACAGAGCGATCACGAAATGAAAGAAGTTGCTCTTCCTCAAGTTGCTCGGCGGTTGCTTCTCAAAGTGCGCTCTGCCCACGCCAACCCTGAAATTCACAATGCAATCTTCATTACGCTTGTACACTTGATCGGTCAATTATCGACAGAGGACATACGCCAATTCACGATGGATTGTACTCTTCTTCACGAGTTAATACAAACTTAATCTCTTGGCCTGTATAGGCGCTCGCTATATATATATATTCCTCGAATCGAAATAAAAGCACTCGGCATATGTTATCGACGATAATTGGAGCAAACTTCACATTGGATCAGACGTACAGTGAATTCCAATTCAACAATCATACACGTCTTCCATTGGTCATGTATTATTTAAACGTGATTATTTTATAGTTGTTTCATGCATTATTATTTACATTACTTCATGCAAATGTTATTCGCAATAATTACAGCAAACCTCACATGGATCAGATTCTAGTTGAACAATTATATCTTTCATTGGTCATATATTATTTAAACGTAATTATTTTATAGTTGTTTCATTTATTATTATTTCATGTAAACGTTACTGACAACAGCAAGTGAATTCTAGTTCAACAATTATGTTTTTCGTTTATCATTCAAGTGTGATTACTTTACAGTTGTTTCACTTGTGAAATTTCGTTTAACGAAAAATTTTAAAATGAAAAGGTGTGCTAATAAATTAATTAAAGTGGGAAAGGACGCAAATGTGCAGTGCGTAGAAAGGAGACGCAAGAAACGTGTTATAGGATTATGTACTGATCCATGTTTCAAATTCTACCATACTAGATTACTAGATGTGTTATGAGATAAAGCTGAAAGTTGTTAAAGTTTGCAATATATGCACCAACAATTAAATAATGTTGGAATTCAATGTTTCAATTATCTCAATGTACTGTCCTGAGATATCCACGTTGACGAAAAATTTCGGCGTTCCCGGTGTAATTGGCGATTGAAAGTCTGCCATAATCGAGGGTGCTAATTGAGAAAAAATCACAGGAATTTCGGCGCAAATCGTGCATTGCGACAACCGCGAACGAAATTCGGACGTCAGAAGTGAGATCCTTTGTCGTAGGGTGGAATAGGTACGTCGTACTCGGCCTTGAATGCAATAAGAGAACGCCGAAACTGGTCGAGAGAGGAAAGACAAACGAGGCTGTCCGTGGGGGGAGCGCGCAGGTGGCCTCGACGCCTTAAAATCCCATTAAGGTCTCATGTGCCGAGATTAGGCCACCGGACTCCAATGCCATCTTTGAGTAATGGCACGGAAAGTCCCCTTTTCCGTTGCGCTACTTCGCGTAGCTCGCTCGCTCGCTCGCGCCGATCCCGCAGAACCTGACTCTTCACCTTTTCCACGATTAAACGCCGGATTAAAATAGATAATTGTGCCCTGCGATTTTTAACACGCGAGGTGATGATGCTCGAGGCGTCAATTCAAGCGGGCCAAACGGACAGATTTGAAAGTCCCGCGAAAGAATTGAGAAACAAAGAAGAAAGGGAAAATAATTGATTAACCCCTTTGTCGAGTTGTTCACAGAGAATGAATAGAAATTGAAGAACGAGATATTAGATTCACAAAGTCGATGGTCAGCCGAGTATCGTTACTAGGCTCTTTGAAAATTTACCTTTGTCGCCGTTTGCCCTCTAATTACGGTTTCCTCCCCTCCCCCCTCCCGATCGTGCTGTAAACGCTTCTGGCTAAGCTATCAGTTTCCTAACCCCACGGACATTCAACGTAATCTCCGTTTCCCGCAGCGTCCTCGCGCGTGAAAGAAATGTAAATAGTTTCACTTTGAAATCGGTATTGCGCGACGGATACGGCTGGAAAAATTGAAACTACTATACAGCGTTTTTGATCCGCGCTCCTCGCCGTGTTTGAAATATCGGATAAATACGCGGGCAATGAAGCGGCGCGAAAAGGTTTTTAAGCCTGGCAGACGGGGAGGAAGAAGAGATGCAGAGTGGGAGGGGGATGCACAGGTTGCGACGGTTAAAAACCGCGGCGGAGAAATCGTATTATCGGGTGCCGGCGTGGTTCACATGTGGATCACACGCGGGATCGGGATCGGGATCGGGATCGGGATCGCGGGCGCGCAGCGATAAAACGATCGCGCGGAATGCCAACGCGCTGCCATCAGACTGGACGGACTCTCGGAGCGGAAAACTGAATCGACTGGACCGAAAATGAATAGCGGCAGTTTTGCAGCACATTTGCGAAATAAATGATGGTATCGGCGGTGCGTTTGTCACGGCAGGCGGTGGGATGTCGGTGTCGGTGTGCCGGCAGAGAGGAGAGGAGAGGAGAGGAGAGGAGAGCGGCGGAGGAGGCAGAGCAAGGGGTTCTCGCCGGTCGGGCTATTCGACGGTGAGAAGGGGGTGGTGAATCCGACGCAGAGAGAGAGAGAGAGAGAGAGAGAGAGAGAGAGGATCTGCTGGAGGGAAGGAGGCCACTGGGGTGGCGGAGAGGCTGGGAGGGTAGTGATGTACTGCCCGTGTCGATAATTATCGGTGGCTGATTAACCGGCCGCCGGTTCGCGCCCCATAACTCTCGACGTCCGATTATTTTGCCCCGTTTGCCATGCACCAATTCCTATATAACGTGTAGCCACGTCCTACCCGAGCCTTTACATTATCACCTGCGGTGCAATACTGTCGCGCACCTTTTTCCAAACTATTGCGGATTGCGGCGCGCCGCCGTTTCGCGGTTGCAAGATTATGCTCGTTAAAATAACAATAACGCCAACGGTTGCTGCCAACCACGCCGACATCGTTCTTTCGTTTCGCCACCTCGATTATTTTTATCGGTTGTGCGCGGTGTGTGTTATTTAATTTAATTGATTGGTAATTTACGCGACGGTCCAATTCCGTCGAAACGACGCTACTTTGCTCCACTTCGAGTGGACGCGAGGGATGCTTGGGTGAAAAATGTTTGCTGGAAAACGGAGAGACGATCGAATTCACCCAGTCGTTGGCGTATCTCTCTTGCCGTATACGAGATGCCGAACTGTTTCAGGATGCAGCGAGCGACACGGAGGTGATAATTAGAGGCTGCTGAATCGTCGGATCGTCGCGAGACAGAGAGAGAGAGAGAGAGAGAGAGAGAGAATTCTCCGGGAGAATTTGCGGATAGCGCAGGCCGCTTTCACAGATACAGCAACGTGCCTGCCGGCTGCGTCGCCTTTGGCCTCGAGGCACACCGCGCGATCCCTGTCGCGTAACTTTTCTCTCCGCGACGAGCCGAGCAACGGCTCGAACTCTGTGCGATTCGATCGGCCGACAAAGATAACCCGATCTACTCGCCGCGCGCCAAATACGCAAATGAAGATGTAGGACGCGATAGGTGTCTTTCCGCGCGGTACCAGTTTTTCCCCGCTGGTCGTTGCGGCCATTGCCGCGCGCCGGGACGTTAACAAATAGTCCTGCACTTAGCGAAATGCCAATTTAAGGAAAACAGCCGCGCACGAAATAAGCAAACCGACGGTTTCCCTTTCTCGAGCACGGCGTCACGCGCTAGAAATCACTGACCACCAAAGTACAATATTCATAGCAAAGAGAGTGGTTAAGTATCTCGTACGCGAGAAAGAGAAACCGTCTAATTGACTAATTAAATAAAACTAAACTAAATTAAATAAAATTTCCGCGAATGAAAAATTAAATCAATCTGGCCATTTTGACCACTTTGGTTTAGTTTCAGTGTTAAAAACCGTAACATGGCGTAAACATGGCGAATCGTGCGTAATGTCGGCGATCAAAGTCCCACAAATGTCCTATCGAAATTTTATTCTTTTCTTTTCCGTGTATTCTTTTTCTTTTTCTTTTTTTTTTATTCTTTTTTTCTTTAAACCGGTAATTAAATCGCACGGCAAAAGTTGGCAAAACACGAGGATTGTGTGCACGAGAGTTTTTGCTTTATCGGTCGCGGTGTAAATATTGACGCGCTGGCAATTTGCAAACGCAGATCGTCGAATAATCGTCCGGGATAGTCTATACTTTACACGGGAGCCGCAACCTATGCTATTTGCGCACAATGCATTACGGGCGAAATATGCGGATAATACGAACCCACGGATACGGTTACGAATTCGTGGATAAAGCAATCGCGGAGAATTACAATAAATCCGCAGTTAATGTATACCGCCGGGCGTTAGTTATTACGAGTTGGCCGAAGCGCACTCTATTTACGCTTGCACCCGGCGTGATTCATAATGCGCGAGGAGATAATGAGCAATTTGTAATATATCCGAATGTAATTCGCAACTAGCCGGGATTCGCGCGGTTCCCGTTCAATTTAACGCCGTATTTCACTCGCCTCGTCTGACGAAAATTTATTAATTCGCTCGCCACCGCCGGCATTTTATCGCGGACGCGTCGCGCGCATGTAAAAAAAAAAAAAGAAGAAGAAAGAAAAATGTGCACTTTTTCCCCGTCGATCGGCTGAAGCAATTGTACAATTCGACATCGTGAATCTCGTGCAAAAAATTGATGCCGAAAGTTTTGCTGCGTGGGAATGAAAACGAATGTACGTCGCACGCACTCTCCGCCAAAATCTCGGCGATAACTAAACTTTGCCGATTACGTTACGCCGGCCCCCGAAAAGGTTGAACATCACTCTCGCTGACTTGCGAGAGCAACAATTGCTCAAAAGCGTCAACATTTCCTTCCGCCTTCCTCCCTTCCTTCCTTCTTTTTTTACTTTCGTCCCGCGCGCCGCAGGGGAAAGTCATTGTTTCTGCACGCAGAGCATCGTCGTCCCTTCGTCGGCCGCGATGGTTTACTGCTTCATTAGGTGGGTAACTTTTTTAGGGGTTTTTAAAAAGCGTGAGAGTTTATGTCTGTTTGCCGGGAGTTTTAAAACAGTTTCGCCGCGTCCACTCGCACCCTCTTCTTCACCCCTCCCCCCATCGTCGACGTAGCAGCTACAACGGCGTGCGTCTCTGCGTACTACACTCCGCCAAGGAAATGAAACTTTCCACGGTAAATTTGAACAGAAACGATCCCGACGCTAAACGTTTCGTCTAAGCCACTCGTCCCAACGCTGTCTCGTTGTCTCGGCGTTGTTTCAATTAACCGAAAGGCGGTTGAACGGAAAGAGAGATTACACGGCCGGCTGTAATCGAATTTTTTAGCCTGACGACGGAGAAACGCCCCAGCGTCCGCGGATGCGAATGAAATTTTCACGCCATCGTTTTATAATCACGCGACTACGTTACGCGTGCCGCTGTTTATTAATTCGCGGCAGGTTCATTTCGCGGTAGCGTGCCGTACTCGCGGGAGTTATTTTACGTGCGTGAAACAGAGAACGACGTTGAAAGCAACAATGGCGAATGAAAAAAAAAAAAAAAGAAAAAATCGCGGTACGCGATTTATTCGATCAGTTATTATCCGATTGATTAATTCGCGATCGCGGAAACAGCAATTATCTTGCCGAGGGCTGCAGCTGAATCTGAATGTGAAATTCGGACCAACGAGCAAGCGATGGAAATTAACGCGGCGATAATTTTTCAGTTTTCCCTCGCGCCGAGACGCGCAAAGTCCCCGGCGATAGCCCCGAGGAGAAACGATCGGGCAAAAAGTGGGAAAGAGAGGAGACAGGGAGGAGAAGCAAAAGGCGCTAAAATTCTCAATTACATTAACCGGATTCCGGTCGGCCACTGCCGACCGTGTCACGCCACTTGCAAGCGGGTTAGTTAAGAGAACCGCTATTGGATTAGCGAGGCCCCCCCAACTCGCTCGGTTTACCTCCTCGAGCAGGTCCGTGTATCTGTACCTTCGTCGTTTGCACGTCGTACAAATCCCTTAAGCGAGGCTGCAATAAAGCACGGTTTATCGTTCGCCAAATGCAGCTACGTGTGAACCGCTTTGAAACGCTCCGCTTCCAAAGATAAACTGAATGTTTGCTCGCGAGCCACGAAATACCAGAGGCATCCCTGCTCCCTCATGACGCGCCCTTCTTCCAAAATATCGCCCGGTCGCCGACGGATTGCGCCAAAAAAAAAAAAAAAATGAAGATCTATTCTTTTTGTTTTTCTCCACCATGTCGCGAAGATTAGACTCGATTCCCGACTACCGATTCCTGTGCGATCGACGCACTTACGCAGTTTGACAATTTTTCAATCGTTCAAAATGTGGGATCTTACATAACCCTGATAAAAACTGCCGATACGATAGTCGCTAGACGCGAAAACTTCTCGCAGTTCCAGTATAAATTTATTGCCCACGATTGTAAATATTAAATATTTAAATACAGGTCAATAAATTCCGTCGTACCGGCGAGCATCCGTTCGTTCGCCTGATTCCACGTATTTCAAAAAAATGATACGTATGCGTATCTTTGAATACATTTCGATTGTTTAATGATAAATAAAACGTAAAAATGACACTTGGGCGTAGACATTCGTAGATAATCACGGAGGAATAGTTGTTGCGTCGAACAAACCATCATGGAATAATCGTAAATAGTTGTAAACATTTTGCAACTGTTGGGCACATTTTTGCTTCTTTTTTATATAGGTATTTCGTGCAGATACAGATCTGCGTACATGGTTCCGAGGGAAACTAGACGATGTGAAGGCACCAGTCGCTGTCCGACGGCTTGCCATCACACGCAATGGCGAGTTACTTACGCTTCGTTTCTAGCTGTTTCCCAACCAATTTTAGGATTAAGCGGAATTCTTTTCAAACGAGGACATTGTTTATGGTGATACGTAGACGGTGTGCCAATTTCTCACAGCGAGCTAAGAAACAATACTTGTACTTGTCTTTGGTTGTACTAACTGGTTTCTCCAGCTTAAACGTACCTTTTCGAGCAGACGCGTCTTTCAATCGTAACATATTTCAATAGATTTAATGGACTCGATGTGATTTATACAGATGAGAGAGAGACGGAAAGTGTGGCAATTAAAGTAGAGAGAAAGAGAGAAAGAGAGAGAAAGTTCGTTGTACTCACGTTCCGTTGTCGGCAAGCGCGGGCTGTGGCCAGGCACGTGGCACGGGTTCCTCCTTGAGTATTTGCCTCATGTCCTGAGGCGCGAAAACAAGAGGCGCCCGCGGGTGGTGATGAGGCGGCGGCGGTGGTGGAGCTACACTCGCCCCGTACAGCTTACGTCCCCAGTGGCCTTCGAGTTCGACGGGGCTCCCGCCGCCGGTGGTGGCCCCCGTGCCACCCCCTGCGCCGAGTCCGAGCCATGGCGACCCCCCAGCACCCACGATCGTGGAGCTGGGCAGGAGACCGCTCCACTCGTCGGACCGCGTCGTGAGGCCGTACGGACTACTCTCCTGGGGCAACAGGCTTTCTCCTTCTCGTTGCCACCCTTCGCGAGAACCTTGTTCGCGGCTGATCGAGAGAGACCGTAACCTCTCGGTCAGAACGCTCCTCTCCACCGCCACGATTCTTCACGGCAGACCATCAATCGTGTCCTCTGTGACCTTGATTCCTCATCAGCGTCCGAAATTTGTCCGCACCATCGATTCGCGATCGCTGGCCGACCGCCAGTGTCTCTTCGATCTCTAGATCATCAGAGAATCAGTTTCTTCTTCTTCTTCTCTCCTCTCTGCGATATATATCAGAATATTTCACACACCACTTACTCGCTTTCTCACTCAACTCAGTTTCTCAGTTCTCTCGCTGGCTTCTCTCACTTTAAAACTACTCCTCACTTCTCCATAGTCACTGGGATGTAGTCACGCGGTAGACGACACGCTTTTCGTCGTCGGTAAACGAGTCGAAAAGAATCGATAAAGATCGGGATCCCCGGGAGCGAGTGTTGTACCGTTGGCGCGGCTCCTCCGAGACGATCCAGCAACGATCCACCTGGGATGAAGCGGCTCGATCGAGGCTCGATACGAGGCGGTGGCCGGTTGGAGCGTGGAGCAGCCGGCTGGTGGTAATCTGAGTGGCACGGTGCGTATATCGTCGACACGAGAGAGTGTGTCCTGGTAGGGTGTCCCGCGACCAGAAGAGAGGTCCTTCGAGGTCCCCAGCCGCGCGTTGCTTCCCGTTACGGCGCCGCTTGTCGAATGTGTCAGGGCCGGCTCGAGCGGCGTGCCAGCGGGTCCCAACGGGGACGGGCCACCACGGACACTCGGTGGGTGTGGCTGCCACGGACTCGGCGCAACCACCAGCCTGACAACCTTGCCTTGCCCATTCTCCATTTTCATCCAATCCACCGTCTCTTCGTCCACCAATCGCCACCGACGTCCTTCCACAACACCGACGCCCACGACGCGATTTCAAAGACGGTGGCGCCTCGACGGCGACGCCACGAGGCTGTTATTCCGGCGCGTGCCGTCTCAGCTTCAGGCCGACCTTTTGCTTCTCCTCCGTCCGACACCAAATCATCCGTCGTCCATGACCAAACACCGCTCCGAATCCGATCGTCCACCGGTCACATTTCCTCCTACTTCTCCCTCTCGAGTTTCTCTCCATTCACTCGGCCGATTCGCGCCGATTGTTTTTATTTGTTTTTATTTGCATCGAGACACGAAAAAAACACGTATTCCATCCCTCGTGCTCGATCCCTCATTCCCCACACACGTCACGCGTAATCAATTTTTCGTACAGATTCTTCTTCTGGTTGCAACGTTGTCTCGAAACAATGTCACGTCCGGCTAGAGACGCCACCGTCGCGTCACGTGGTTTTCAACTTTTTAGCGCCAATTCGCGTGAGCGCAAGGAATCTGGCTTAGTCCACAACTTATAATATTTCCGTTGAGAATTTCTTTGAACGTATTTGCTCAACATGTTTACGAAACGTTACAAACAGTTAGCATCAACCGTTTGATCGGTACTCTAGTTTATTATCTTTTTTTTTTTTGGCAACATGATGATCAAGCCAGTATTGTTCTACTGATAACAATAGAAACGTTAGCAGCTTAATTCTCGTCGAATACAGTGTAACGTCTCCAACTTCACAAAGTTCCTTTTCATGTTCACAGTTTTGTAACATTAAGAACAAAACTGAATTAACAAGTCGTTGTTGCAACGACATTACACCGACGTTATTATCAACCGACGACAATGTCAGATCATTTTCAGCGTTGTGCAATAATCGCCGTCTGTCATCGTATCGTTTGTCGAAAGAAATATACATAAATTCATTCGCATGGTCGACTCTTATCGTAGCATTGGCTCTTTCGTCGTAATTTTCATATCGGACGTTTCTTGCACGACGGCTAACACCGCGTCGAGCGACGAAATTTACGAGCCGTGAACGCGCGTGAAAACAGGATGCCGAGGATACCGTCTGCCGTTCCGAAGAAAAATTTCGCTGCCGGACGAGAGGAAAGTCGAGATCGAACTTTTGCCCAAATTTGGCGTTCCGCTCGGTCTTTCTTTCCACCCGAGCGGTCGCGCGATTTAGATGGTTCGCCTAGTTGGGAAATTCCGATCGGCGCTCGGACGTTAAAACGGGTTGGAAAGAAGGAAGCATAATCGGAGCCGAGAGAAGAAAATCGCCGGAATGACCGATGGACGTGCTGGATGGAGTATTTGCAAGTTGGTATGCTGAAATAGAGGCCGATGGCGGAGCGAGCAGCCGGTCCTTTCCGGGAGAGACGTCGACGTCTGGGCAAGGAAGCTATCTCGTGACGTGCAGACATTTAATGGCAGGTGCGTCACGTACCGCGAAGAAACACCTCACTCTCTGATGCTGGATGCTGCCTCGAACTCGCACCTAGCCTGCCCCAGTTTTTACCGAGGCGTAATCTGGTACGGGGAAATCCGTGGCGTGCCTCTCCCTCAGGAGACCACCGCCACAGCTTTGCCAGCAACTCGTCTACCTGATCTTCGTTCTCGGTAATTTTCTACACCTGGTTATCACTTGTCTTCGAAGGAATAACCGTTCAAAGAAGATGTCGCTTTCGTCCGTTCTTACGCCTCACCAGTTGTGTCCAACACACTCGCCAAGATGCTCTTTCCAGATCGTTAATTGACACCCAATGACGTCGCCGAGAAAAATCCACGTGTCGATTGTCTTGTCCTCGCGTCGAAAACTCTTCCGGAATTTCAGTCCGTAATTAATTTCGTATCGTTTCTTTTTTTTTTTTTTTTTTTTTTTTTTGGA
>NIPQ01090750.1:0-17572 GCA_002806875.1 Lepidotrigona ventralis hoosana
TTTTCGAGAGTTCCTCGATTCGAGATTTGATAAACGTGGAGAAGATACGAGTACCTAACCTAAAACCTGAATTCAATTTCTTTAAGTTTTCTCGCTAAGAAGATGATACAAACTTAATCTGAAATCCTTCGGATTCACTTTCCTCGAAATTCGAGAGATTCAAAAAAGGAGCAAACGCTTAATCTAATTCGAAACTGAAATTTCTCGAATTCATTTTTCGAGAGTCCNCGGATTCATTTTCCTCGAAATTCGAGAGATTCAAAAAAGGAGCAAACGCTTAATCTAATTCGAAACTGAAATTTCTCGAATTCATTTTTCGAGAGTCCCTCGATTCGAGATTTGATAAACGTGGAGAAGATACGAGTACCTAACCTAAAACCTGAATTCAATTTCTTTAAGTTTTCTCGCTAAGAAGATGATACAAACTTAATCTGAAATCCCTCGGATTCACTTTCCTCGAAATTCGAGAGATTCGAAGAAGGAGCGAACGCTTAACCTAATTATTCGAAATTGAAATTTCTCAAATTCATTTTTCGAGAGTCCCTCGATTCGAGATTTGAAGAAGTTACCTAACTTAAACTTGAGTTCTTCTTTTTTCATCTGAGATTCGACAACACAAAGACGAATCAACAACCTAACCTATTTCGGAATTAAACATCTTTCAACAAATTCATTTTTTCCTGAAATTCGATAACGCGAACATTTGAAACCAAGTTTCTCGAGTTTTCCGAGTTTTTCGATTCGAGATATAAGAATATGAAGAAGGTACGAATACCTAATCTAAACCTGGATTCATCTTTTTCGACATGTTTCATCGTAACTTGATTTGAAACCAAACTGTCCGAATTTATTCTCTCCAAGATCTTCCATTCGAGATTCAAGCGTTAAAGATACCTAATCGAACTTGAATTCGTTTTTCGAGAGTTTTTTCATCCGTGATTCGACGACCCGAAGAACGAATAAACACCTGAATTCTATTTCCTTCGAGTTTTCCCATTCGAACATGCCAACGCGGAAGAAACAAACCTAATCTGCGACCAGACCTCCCGAATTCATTTTCCCCCAAGTTTTTCCATTCGAGGCTCGACACCGGCAATCCAACCTAATCTGAAACCAAAGCTCCCGAATTCATTTACCCCTCGCCCCGCCCGAGTTCGTCCATCCGAGATTCGATAACGCGAAGAAGGAACAAACACACAAGAAAGAAATAAGGGAGTAAAGAAAAGGGAGGCTAGAGAGAGAGAGAGAGAGAGAGAGAGAGAAGCCATGGCAGATGAAGGCTGCTTTGTAAGGACGATATCGCTAAGTGGAAATCAGTGGCCGGGTGGCGCCTCCGCCCTCTGCCCTTAAGGGCTTCTCTCGTTCACGCTCCTGGAATCGCGACGGCGACCCGCTACCGGGAACTTGCTAACTTCATTAAAATATTGCCATCAACACCGGGCCCCATTGTCTTAGAGCTTAACCGGCCGATTAACTCTAGCCGACATCCCCCCCTTACGGGAACAGTAGCTGCATTTTCTTTCTGCCTCGCAAAAACCTAACCTCCACACCGATGTTCCACTACTACTTCTCTAACCAATCTATATCAATATCCCGTTGTTGGATATTGATGTGTAACCTAACCTAATTCGATATTTTACGTGTTGTAGAAACGCAGAGGCTTGCGGAGTAATAAGAAAATACAACGAAATACAGGCCAACCTGTTATGTTAGGTTTCGCTTTCACACGATAAAAGGTATAACGCTTTTAATGTACTTTTGTAATACAAGCGATATTAACGCGTTGTATTACACATATCGAGTACTACTTTTCGTAGTTGGCCATCTATTTGTGCATACATAAAAAAATCTCAAAATCTCGTTTTCCTTTCTCAATTGAAGTCGGACTAGTTGCAGACCACTGAGTACTCCGTGTTCAACTTAATAATTTTTTATTCTTCAATAAGTGTCGAGTGTCGCGTAATATTAAGTATTTGAAGGATCTCGTTTAGAGGATGATTTATTTAGCAACGCAACTGTACAAATTTTATTCAAAAATCCCATGTCACTCGGCTTTACCAGCCTGTTTCGTACGAATTGGCTAGCCAATCATTTTCAAATATCACGAGATTAACTGATCTCGGACGATCGAAGGGTTTGTACTGATTTCTACTTTCACGTGACACAGTTTCACGCAACATCTATCTACCGTATTATCTGTATTGTAGGAAATATAGCTTAGGAACGAGAAGAAAGGAGAGGAGGACCTCCTAGGAGCAGATCGGTGCGAGGAATTCCGGACGTTTTGCACGTAGAAACAAGCCGAGTAAAACGGATGACAAAGAGGCTTTAACGATGTTCGCCGCCGATGCGCTTCGGCTGAGTGACGTAGGACACGAGCCCGGCCGCGGCTCTTCTTTTCCTCCTTGAAAGAGACGAGAAAACGAGAGCGCGCGTGTACGTCGGGCCGAACGAGCTACGAAGACGGACCACGCACGTCGTACGAAGAAGCTGCTCGTTCCCGGTGCGGTTTTTTACCACGGCTGTAATTGAGCCTGTCTCGTCGAGCTACCGTCTAAATGAATTACGAGGCGCCGTGCACGCGGCACGAGCCCTATCCCCCCCGGGCCATTCCACTTTTTTCCGAAATTGCCGCGATTCTTCTGTGTCCGATGTTGTGGGCTTCTTTCCCTTTTTTTTTCTTCTTCTTCTCCATCGCTGCATCGTCTCGTCCCTTTCTGTATTCTTTTTTTTCTCTTCTTTTTTTTTTTTGTTTTTTCCTTTCGAATTTCTTTTCGGTTCGGTTCGGTTCGGTTCGTTTCATTTCGTTTCGTCGAAGGAAACTCGAAACTCTCGCCCGTACAGCAGAGCGAGTTGATTAAACTACGACGAACGTTACGCACTTACAAAGAATGACTCTGTCGTTGTGATTCACAGTTCGTCGCTGATTAAGCGCAGCTTGAAAAATCATATTCCGACGAGAGAAGTAGCGAGCTGGCGGCTCGATCAAAGAGACATCAGCGAAATTGCAAGCTGGTTGCAATTAACCGCGTCACGGGCGAAAAAAAGTCTACGTCTCCTCCCATAAATCGGCAATGAACAAGCTTTTGTTGGTGTATTGGATATTTTAATTTCCATCTTTACTTTTTAATTCGTTGAGAAGAAAATTTGAATAACGATATTTAGATAAGGAATTTAGATAAGGAATAAAATATATATACTTATAATCAATTTATTCCTTATCTAAATTTTTCTATAAATTTGAAAGAAGTGGTTGATGTGGCATCTAACATCGATATTTGGAACTAATTGCTGTTTAGGTACGTCGATAACTGTTACCAACATAAATAAGTTACCTTCGGAGACGGTAAAATTACCTATCTTATCGACCAATTTATCTTAATTGTTAACGACGAGCAGAATAAACTTAGTATTTAATGCATTTTTTGGGTACCTTATTATTTTTATATCTCATGAAACTTTATTGACCAATATGATGCTAGCACAGACTAGGTGATGATAGTTTACAACCATTGCCTAAGCATAAGCACAGACAAAATGTCTCATAATCTGAAATACCGATGTTCAAAAAAATTGACACGATTTTTGAGATCTCTATGATTTTTTACAGTGAATATTAGAATTATATTCAATAATTAGAATTATATTCAACCATATGAAGACATTCATTTGCTAAACTAGATACTCGATGCTTTTGTATGTCATTTATCATGTATTATAATAAATTATAATATCCCATTATTATTATAATTATTATTATTATTATAATTAACTAAAAACTAGATACTCGATGCTTTTGTATGTCATTTATCATGTATTATAATAAATTATAATATCCCATTATTATAATTTATATCAAATAATAAAATTGTCCTAAACTCACTATATAGAAGTGTAAATCTTCCTTTTATATAGAAATTTTCTAATTTTATATAAAAAATGTATGTAAATTCACTTATGTAAAACAAACAAAATGAACTTTAATTAAATGAACTTTGATACGAAAATTTAAATTTGAAGGTCAATATTCAATTAAATCTTAAATTATAATTATAACTCTATACGAAAGATTATTTCATACTGATATTAATTAAATGCATAATCAAATGTGCAGAAAAATCATCCATGCCGATTTAGATTCTTCATTCTACGGCCAATTCATCACTGAATGACCAGAGAAAAAAAAATATATGTGACCTTACCATTATTGTGCCCCAATCTGCTCAAATCTGAAAAAAAAATGTGAAATATTATTTTAATATTAATTTAATTTTATTTTAAAAATTCCGTTGATCAATGTACTTCGTATTAATCAAATATGGTACGCAGTTAAACAGTCTTGCATAATACGCAGAACGTATTTCAATCTGATTGTTAAAAACGTATGTCGATTAAATGGAAAGTTTGCTAAATAAATTTTACCAAATGGCCCATATAAAGAGTAAATAAACAAATAAATTGAAAAACAAACTCGGTAGAAATATATATTACCACATATATTACCTCTATGTAAAGCCGTCGGAATCACTAATCATCGTGGCGTCCTTTTTCGTTCCTCTTAATTCTTTGAAGTTTCCCGTGCAATTAACCAATAATCTATAAAAAAAAAAATTTATTTATATTATATTTTTAAAACTTTATTAATAAATGTATAAAAGAAATAAATTGTATACAAATGAAACGATCAAGATCAAATGCCGTCTTGAATGTTTATCAAAAAGACGATCGAAAAAAAAAAATAAATAAAACCGTACATTAATTAAAATAAATTAATAGCAATGAAGATATGAATAGTGGCAAAATAAGAAAAAATGAAATATTGAATAAATAATGAAAAATGAAAATATTACACAGCTATAAATATCAGTCAAAATAATTTCCAACAATAAATTAATCCGTCACGAAATAATTTAGAAATGAAGATTCGTGCACGAATAGAATTCCTTCCATTTATAAAAAAAACGAAATGTCTTGCGAAAATATTTTCAGCAATTAATATATATCAGTTTGACATTGATTTAAATATATTCGTATACCGAATGACATGAAGTGCGGCGTCAATTCTATACTCTGAATAGATATTGCGAACATTGGTAACACTGACTACTCATCAATTCACATTCAAATTTCGCGCGTAATTAAATCGCATCATAATTTTTTGATTTTATTCGAAAGCAAAAGCAATTTTACCTGTATCGAAAGTATTCGATTATTTATCCTATACATTTATTAATATAAGTTGCCTTGATTATAATTGTATAAATAAAATCTTTTCCTTTTTAGGCACGTATGCTTCGAACGATATTTAATAATAAAGACGACATAATTGTTTATAGTATGAGAATCAATTATTTATAGTAAATTATAATAGTTGATTATCAAGTTAATAGTTAATTATCAAAAGAAGAGACTTACTTTCACTATCGACATAAATTAAAGCACAAATTCAAGTATAAAACACGTTTTTACAACTTAGTACGCGCGAACGACCTTCACTTGAACGCGAGAAATTAGAAACTAATTTCGAAATACTCGTTAAAGATACAGCATCATCTTAGGCACTGTGATTGGCTCGTCACCAGCAGCTCCACCAATCACGTTATCGACTAGATAAGAAAATCCAGTCCGTTAAAACTTCATTGATTTACAATAAATTCAATAGTTACAGTAAATTTAATAATTATTTTATTAATTTGGTAATAAAAACTTAATAAAATAAATTTTATTATTGTGTCAATTTTATCACGTAGATTGAAATACTGCAGCTGAAGGCGCAATGCGCGGAAAGTGAGAGGGAGGGAAAATTTGAAATAAAGAGAACTTTTATATTATAATAATCAGATTTACGCTAGTAGCCTATTATAATTTTACAATATAAACTTTGACTTTTGATCCCAAATGCTTGGAAATTCTATACGGGTACTGAAATAGTTACCCATTCTAAAACAAACTATGACCAGCGCAGCTTTTAACCTAGTTAAGATTAAGTAAGATCATCAACGTTTCTTTAATTAGCTGCAGCTACTGCGACCATTGAAAATTGAAGATATGAAACATATATGTATGTTCCCGTGAATTGCGGGAACTCAACACCAGATGGAGCCTAAATCTCGCATCATGTTTGCCAGTAAAGAGAGACATTACAGTTGGAATGAAATAGAGAAATTAGTACGCATAAGACCCGCATTGACGTCGGAATTGTTCTTGACGTTATGCGGACACGTGTAAGATTCGTATAACCTATAATTCTTTGCCCAAGTGTCTGTTTACTTAAATAATTATTCTCTACTTAACCAATCTACTAATTAGTTTACCAAACAAAAGATTGAAATGTTACGAAGACAAGCGAGACTCCGCAGAGAGTATCTTTATAGAAAATCTGTTCAAGACAAATTGAAAAGCATTCAAGAGAAAAAAGAGAAACTTAAACGTAGCCTGGAACAGAATATACCCATACATCCAGATCTAAGGAAAGATGCTTTGAACATACAGAAACAATTAGCTTGGGAAGATGCTGGGCCAGAAATGGCTGTTGCTATTGGAACAGAAATGGGAGGAACTGTGGGATCTCACGAAGATGACGAGTATCGATGGGCAGGAGTTGAAGATCCAAAAATTGTGATCACTACATCCCGCGATCCAAGTTCCAGATTGAAGATGTTTGTCAAAGAATTGCGCTTGATATTCCCCAATTCTCAAAGGATGAATCGAGGAAAGTACGAGATGAAACAATTGATACATGCTTGTAGAGCAAACGACGTTACAGATTTTATAATAGTGCACGAACATAGAGGTGTACCTAATTCTCTTACTATATGTCACTTACCTTATGGGCCAACTGCATATTTCACAATGTCAGATGTTATTATGAGGCATGATATTCCTGATATTGGAACTATGTCAGAGCAATATCCTCATCTTATATTTCACAATTTCAAAACAAAGTTGGGTGAACGCATCATGAGTATTCTAAAATATTTATTCCCAGTACCAAAGGAAGATAGCAAAAGAATAATCACTTTTGCTAATCATGATGATTATATATCTTTCCGTCATCACACGTATAAAAGAGTTCGTGGAAAAGACGTTGAACTGGCAGAAGTTGGTCCCAGGTTTCAACTGAAATTGTATGAAATCAAATTAGGTACCTTAGATGCAGAAACTGCAGCTGATACAGAATGGGCATTGAGGCCTTATATGAACACCAGTCATAAAAGAAGATTTTTGTCCGACGAAGATGGCTGGCAGCAGGAGGATGATATTTAAATCTTTTTATATTATTTAATTGCAAAAAACGTCTTAATTAATGTAAATAATACATTTTTTTACAATATACATTTTCTTATTTTTTTAATTGATATAAACTACTTTTTATTAAACTAATTTTTATTCCATGGAAAATTGAAAAATTTATTTTCGATTCTTGAAACTTTGTGCTTTGCACGAGTAAGAAAATGAAATTCGTTTTTGAATTTCGCGCGTTGCATACTGAATGCATGACTCACGCTGCGCAGTGCATTGTGGTTTTCTTCGTAGCAGTTGTTTTTAAAATCGTCTCGGAAATAAACAAATTTGAAGACGTGAAGACGAGCTTGTTGCTGGAAACAGTGCAGAAATTTTTGACAGATGTGTTTGCATCAAGAAGGCGATAACTTATTAGCGCGTGATGCGCGCCAATATTCGTAAGCCCGCGAAATCTGAGAAAACGCCGCGGCGCAACAAGCTCCCAGAACAACGAAACAACGCTATGGATATGTTCGTGACACCGAAACGTCAGAAGAATGACGGTGAGATCAGCTTTTATTACGTAGGGAAACATATTTGGTAGATCAGTTGCTTGTTTGCTCGTATCGCTTGCAGTATTTCGCATGATTTGCGCGCGTTCGTAGCAAATTTATCAATTTTTCTGGCAATATTTACTCCAATTTGCGTTTTGGTTACTAGCGCTTTTATCCGTAGCGGAGAATCATTGAACTAATGTTGATGTGTATACAATCTATCCGTGATCAGGTTTCTTTTACGCATTTGAGAAATTTAACGAAACAAACAGACGCCAATGAGAAAACACGATTACACAGAAATGATAAAATTTTATTCGAACCGGTCTTAATTACCTCGTAACACTCATAACCTCAAACGATGATAGTACTCGTCACGCTCGTTCCAAACAGCAATATGTTTATCCATATCAGGTATAGAGGAAATTCTTTGTATACATATATAATAAAATTTATATGACACATAATACGCGTCCACGAGATCTAACAATTGGTTACCAAACACATTTATTCAAAAAAATTTCAAAATATATCAGGAAAATTATAATTCATATCATAAAAGCAATAAACAATAAGTGGATATTCATTTATACTGTTGATGTAAAATATGTTTGCATACAAGTAATGATCTTGAATCACAGATGTTATGAGAGTGGTAGTTAGATCTTACAAAGTATTTTGGTCCCTTTCTCTTTCTTGGCAAGGTGCAGTCCGCTTTATCTTTCAGATCTAGAGGTCACGGGTATCTCCCGCAGTGGCCGTGTGAGAAAGAAATCTTCCAAACTCGTTGACTTTGAGTCACCGGATGATTTTACGGATAACAAATACAAACGTCAGAAAGCACAGCAATTACAAAATCAACAATTGTTGGACAGATATGAGTCACAATGTATATCGCCAAATCAGTCAATTCAACATACAAGTGGAAGGCAAAGGAAGAATTCGAATTCTAGCTCCGGACAACAAAGAGTTAAACAAGAGACATTGTCAGATAATGAGGGGCAGTCTACAGGATCAGAATCAGATGATCCCTCTGGGTTGAACGAGGATGAAAGATATAGTATGGATTCTGGAAGTGATGATGATGTAGATCCTCTTATGATAGATGATAGAGAAGCAGGGTTTAGAAAACTTGAACCACCTGGCCAAGAAACACCTTCACAAGCGAATAGTTTGTACATGCTTGAGAAATGTAAGAAAAAACTAATTATTAAAGATGGCAAAATAATAGGTAGAATGAAGGCACAACGTAAAGACAAAGGGGTATGTACACATGAAAGTTACTAAGGGGATGATTATTTCACAGTTCGATGATATTTTCAGAAAACAAGATTTACCGCGTACATGTTGTGGGCTAAAGAAATTAGACAAGAATTACTAGAGCAATGTCCTTATATGGGTATATAAGATTCACTTGTTTCTCCATACTATGTACGATCGAATTGGAAAACCGATGCTAATGTTATTCGTGAAACGTTGCTTTTTGTAGATTTTGCAGCAATTTCTAAACGGTTAGGAGAACTATGGGCTACAGTACCAAATCTGGAAAAATATAACTGGCGCAGACGCGCAAAACGCTTAGCAGCGAAACCTCATTCTTTACCTGCGAGTAAAGATGAGCCTGTTTGGAAAATGCCGCCGCCTGCTTCGCGAAAAAAATTCATTAATAAAATTGGTGGGTTTGTTGGTTCTCATGTTACATTATTTTTTTTAAGTACATCTCTGAAAGTTATGTGGTAGTTTATTTATCTTGATTTGCTTCTCGTGCACGCGTATTAGTCAAAAGTTTCTCAGATATATTGTTTTTATGTTTATGTCTCCAAGAATTATATGGTAGATGTCTTATTATCACTTGTTTGGTATGCATGCATCTCGTATAGAGATAGGCAAATCGAATAACACGATAATATTGTAACATTTTATGTTCCCTGTTTTTTTGTACAGGTAATGGAAAAGAACAAAAGCCTGCTACTTCCAAAAAAACAATTCAATTAGGTCTACCCTCGGTTGTAGGAAATGTTCCGGTGTCGCCGCCGTCAAATCGAATTGGGAAAGATTTGGTTAACGAACCGGTCATAGGAACAGGAATGTATAAAGTCGTCGGTACTCAACCAATCGACGTGGCTGCTCATCTTAAGCTTCTTGGTGAAAGTTTAACGATTATTGGCGAACGGTTAAAGGAACACGATGGACAAATAGCAGTATCAGGCAGTCTGTCGGTCTTACTGGATTCTCTGCTTTGCGCACTGGGTCCCTTGATTTGTCTAACGCAACAGGTACCAGAAACTAATGGAGCTAAACATGAAACACTTTCGCAAATACTGGACAATATTGCATATCTTATGCCTGGTTTGTAATATATATATATATATATATATACAAAGTTTGCGAACATAATCGATTAATGTACAATGTAAATAGATCGATGACCTGAATACCCATAGTTACATTACATTAAGGATAGTAATTAAATGATATAGCTTTTTTTGTTAAAAAGAGAAAAGAAATTTAGATTCAGATCTTTATTACATATATTTTGTCTGCTTAAAAATATGAAACTTTATAAAAATATGAAACTTTATATAAATAATATGTTTGTACAAAAAATTACAATAAATATTTAAATAGTTCTATAACTAACTGTACATGATAAATAAGTAAAACCACTTATTAATCTGGTAAGACAGGAGGACATGTACAAAATAGATTTTTGTCTCCATATGTATCATCTATCCTTCCAACACTCGGCCAAATCTTCTTACTTTTTCTTACAAATGGCTACAAATATATGCATGATTTATTATTTATTTAGTTGCAAATATCAAGTTCCGTAAATATCAACTTACAGCTGGAAACGCTGCCAATTCTTGTGAGTATGGTCTATCCCACGTACTTGATATCACTTGCTCTTGAGTGTGTGGTGCCATTTTCAATGGATTCTTAACAACGTCTAATTTACCACTTTCTATGTCATCAATTTCTTGTCGTATATCTAAAAAGGCAAAAGTTCTGGATATCCATTGATATCTCTTAAAATAGAAAAAAAAGAAATTTGTAATAAAATAATATTCTTACGAATCAGAGCATCACAAAATCTGTCCAGTTCTTTTTTGTCTTCAGATTCGGTTGGTTCAATCATTAGTGTACCAGATACAGGCCAGCTCATTGTCGGAGCATGAAAACCATAATCCATCAATCTTTTAGCGATATCTACAGCCTCGATATTTGCCGTTTTCTTAAAATCTCGTACGTCCAAGATAAATTCATGTGCTACCAATCCTGTCTTTCCTTTGTACAGTGTCTTGTAATATTTCTCCAATTTTTTGCTCATGTAATTAGCATTTAGAATAGCGACTTGCGTAGCTTTTTTTAACCCATTTGGACCCATCATTTTAATATAAGCCCATGAAATTGGTAAAATAGCCGATGATCCAAAAGGAGCGGCTGATACCGCACCAGTTTGTTTTACATTGTTATGGCCATTGCCCGAACGATTAATTACAGGATGAGATGGAAGGAAAGGTGCAAGATGTCGTTTCCTATATACAAAAGACATCATCATTTTCACTGTATTTATATCAAACTAACATTGTTACTTACACTCCAATAGGCCCCATCCCAGGCCCACCACCGCCGTGAGGTATGCAAAACGTTTTGTGTAAATTCAGATGTGAAACGTCGCTACCATAATCACCAGGACGACATAGACCAACTTGGGCATTCATATTAGCCCCGTCTAAATACACCTGACCACCAGCTTCATGAACCATAGTACAAATATCAGCGATGGTCTCCTCGAACACGCCGTTCGTTGATGGGTACGTTATCATCAAACAAGACAATGTCTCTCGATATTTGTCGATCATTTCTGTCAGATGTACAATGTCTACAGAACCGTCTTTCTGTACGAGAATAGGCTTCACTTGCATACCAGCCATCTGAGCAGAAGCAGGATTAGTACCATGAGCAGAAATGGGAATCAAGCAGACTTGTCGATTGTTGTTTTCATTCGACTCGTGATAACGTTGTATAGCTCTTAGACCGGCATATTCCCCTTGAGCGCCACTATTTGGTTGAAAACTTATATTATCATAACCAGTTATAGCGCATAGATCATGTTCCAGTTCAGTAAATAACTGTTGATATCCTTTGGTTTGTTCAATGGGAACAAAAGGATGGATGTCAGTAAATCCACGCAAGCTACAGGGCATCATTTCTGTGGTAGAATTTAGTTTCATCGTACAGGATCCCTGTTGAAATAGCCGGAAATATATAAGTACATTATCCCTTAACTGATGTCATTAAGCCATTTGCAATTGTAACGATTTAAGATTGTTATAAAGATTAGTAATAGAATCAAAAATTCCAAAATAGCCTAAATTGTTACAATTGCAGATGGCTCAATGATACTAATTAAAATGTAAAGTAGAAAATCGAATATTCTAAATTTTTATGATTCAACATAAATTATCAGTAGTCATTTTCTTAAATTAAATATTTAGGATAGAATTTAGCGTAGAATTTTTCTTCACATGATTCAATTTACCAATGGTATCATACTATGTACGAGAGACACATCCTTATTCTCCAAGAACTTCATATAACGAACTATTCTTGTTTCGGATTGATGACTGTTGAATACAGGATGTTGCAAATATGGTGTGGAGCGAGCGAAATAGGATTTACTCAAGTTTTTGTCTAGATAAATGTCCTCTTTACACATTTCTTCAACGTTCGTATCTGCTGAGAATATCTTGAAGATATCGTTTACATCTTGTTCTGTAGTAGTCTCATCCAGAGATATCCCAACTTCAGCCTCGTAATATCTGAAATGCATCAACCTTGTCATATCTGTATTTTATTCGCATTATATTTCCTGATTATTTACCTAAAATTAACTTTAAACGCAATCGCGTTCTTCTTTATAGTCTTTTGAGGCACTACAGGTGATATTTTTATAGTATCAAAAAAATATTTATTGACCACTTTGTTCCCTGCTTGTTCTAAACCTTTTGCTAGGATAAGGGTTAAAAAGTGTACTCTGTTTGCAATGTTTTTTATTCCTTCAGGCCCATGATACACGGCATACATTGCAGACATATTTGCCAGCAATGCTTGTGCGGTACAAATGTTGCTGGTTGCCTTATCTCTTCTAATATGCTGTTCACGTGTTTGAAGAGTTAAACGATATGCATCCTGGCCGCTTAAATCTTTGGTTACACCAATCATTCTACCCGGCATCAGACGAACTAATTTTTGCCGACAAGCGAAAAATCCAGCATGAGGTCCTCCGTATCCAAGTGGGACTCCAAAACGCTGGCTGGTACCAACACATACATCAACTCCAAACTCGCTCGGAGGTTTGAGTATAGTCAACGCTAACAAGTCAGCAGCAGCACAGACGAGCGTCTAATTACGATGAAATGTATCGCGAACATTATTAAACTTATTTCAGATTTATTTAATTTGGATGTTGGATCTCAAAATACGTACACCATCCGCGTGTGCCTTCTTCACCACATCTTCGTAGTCGTGAATGGATCCTGTTGTGTCGGGATATTGAAATAAAATACCGGCGACGTCCTTTCCACTGGTATCAGCTTGGAAAACATCTCCGATTTCAAGACTGAGACCTAAAGAAGTGGCACGTGTTGCAATCACGCCGATCGTTTGAGGATGAACTTTGTCAGAAACGAACAACTTCTTTTTCTTGTTGCTTCTGTGGGCAAGGGCCAAGGCTTCCGCTGCTGCAGTACTTTCATCCAAAAGAGACGCATTTGCTACTTCCATTCCAGTCAAGTCACATATCATTGTTTGATAATTCAACAAACCTTCGAGTCTACCTTGAGAAATTTCTGGTTGGTACGGAGTGTACTGCGTTGTCCTGTAATAGAATTTTGGCAGTTACTTCAACCATATTGAAATCACCGTTAAATCACCGTGCAAAGAACATACCATCCTGGATTCTCGAATATGTTCCTCATAATGGTGTGAGGAGTGCAACAATTGTTATATCCCATGCCAATATACGAACGCCATACATCATTCTTTTCCGAGATTTGTGTAATTCTCTTTAGCAATTCATATTCAGCTAAAATATAATTATTACTTTACATCAGATCTATGAAGTCAACATATTGAAAGAGATTTAAAATCTTAAACGAAAAATGTTACTATTAGTTTTCAGCTTTAGAAAATCACGTGAATGCTAATCTGACTGCACGAGACTGACCTTTGACCTGAGATACGCTCTTCTCACAATAAAAGGTCATTTTATTTAAGGAAAATAATAAAATTCATGGATTTTTTAACAGAAAAAATTATTCAATTTTTTTCATATACTTAATCCACGCATTTAAAATATTTATTGTCTGAAATTTGTATGAATATATTTCAAGAATGTTTATTATACTTTACTACGTTTGTTTCAATATCACAGAGTTATCAGTTGGCACGTGTTTTATATCTCTAATCGCGTGACTTCGCACGCTTTCTCATGTAGTGTTGTTTTTTTTTTTTACTTTAGTATGTAGTATTTCAAATAAGCTGCGCATTTTACTTACTGATTGGTTGCTCGATCTTCAATTCTTCCTTGTAAAGAATTTTTTTGGGGATGGCAGCGTTTGTTAATTCCTCTAAATTCTGTCAAATTAATTGAACGAATTGACTACTTTGAAATAATCTTATTGTCAAATTAAAATACTACCTTGAACCCAATGGTTTCTAACATTTCCAACTGCTCGTACTGTCGAGGACCGATATGTCTTATTTGAAATTCATCTTTTTGCAGAAAAAGTTTATCAAATTTTTCTTTTCGTAAATTACTCGACGTTAATTTACGCGCGTGTTGGAATATATTACGTCTATTCGACAATTTTGTATACTTCGTTAGCCCAGAAATATATAACATTGTGAAGTATAAAATACAAAATACTTGAATACTCTTCTATTACTAGTATTACACTATAGTTGATAGATTCCAGAAAACTAAAGAGTTTATTAAAGTAAACAGAAGCTTTATACCCTAGGACGTATCATCTTGTGATGTCATAACTTCTGATTACAGCTTGATCTTTTTTGACCCTAAGTTGTAAAATATCTCAAACAATATTGGGAAATTACCTTTGCACGCGTGTGTGTTACATGTGTTCATAACTTATTCAAATGAGCAAAGTTTCGTTAAAACAATTACGTTTGTTTCTTGTTACAAATTAAACTTTATTTAGAATAGTAGATAATAGTCGAATACAATCATTTCATAAATTTATCTTTATTTTGTGTAAGAATTTTAGCGGATGACTTTGCATCTAAGAACAATGATCCCACTTCTTCGACGTCTTCTTTTTTAATTATTGTTCTTTCGTTTACTTTAGCCGTTAATGACGCAGGAGTTAAAAGTTGTACCACATATCTAAGCGTTGTTTTTGTACCTAATTCACCAAGAGCTGACAGAGCTTCATCTTCGATTTGCAACCCTTCCGTTGTGGCTCTTAATTTAACTATTTGCTCTATTTCCGATCTAGAATAGGGAAGCGTTCTTATAATTAACAACCTATCTAAGAGATCGAGAGGAATTCCATGTGGTGACACGATATCTTCTGTTCCTCTGATTATGCAACGACCTCGATTCGTTGCAAAGATAACAATCGGCGCAATTGCGCTTTCTAGCGCACGATGAAGATACGTAAACGTCTCTATGTCTAACATGTGTACCTCATCTATAAATAACACTCCTGGTACTAATTCCGCAATACCTTGATCAATATACTTATTCACAACTTTATTTATTTCCTTGCGCAATTTATCTGTAACATACAATTTTAATTAAATACACATTTAATTCCAAAACAGAGAGATACTTCAAATAATTTCAAATCTTACCTGTAATTTCTGTTTTCTTAGGTTTCATTAACTGACCCATCATGGACATAATATCTTGACCACCTTGTGGTTTAGCGTTAGCAACATCCAGATCATGCAACGTTACATCCTGAATGACTTCCTTCTTTTTGTGCACATCACCCTTAGGTAATGGAACATACTCTTCTGCTTCCAGATCAAATTCAGTAGCAAAATTATCGCTCCTACCCTGCCTTTTTACGGCACCATTATTTGCCTCAATGTAAATCACATCTCCTGTCTCTACCTTCTCTTTTTGCAAGGATTCATATATAGAGGGATCCAATTTCAATTGCTTTGTGCCTTTAGCAGTTTTCAATCCAATCACTACGTGCGACACTGTCTTTCCATATCCACCCATAGGATTTTCTGTTTCAACTGGCGTTAGTTCTGTAACTTCTCCCTCGTATACTTCCTTAGTCTCTTTGATTCTGAGACCAATAGCCCTTCTGAAGTTTTCCATCAGAACTTCTGTCTTTTTTATTTCAGAGCTATAAACTTCCGANGTTTTCAATCCAATCACTACGTGCGACACTGTCTTTCCATATCCACCCATAGGATTTTCTGTTTCAACTGGCGTTAGTTCTGTAACTTCTCCCTCGTATACTTCCTTAGTCTCTTTGATTCTGAGACCAATAGCCCTTCTGAAGTTTTCCATCAGAACTTCTGTCTTTTTTATTTCAGAGCTATAAACTTCCGAACCTACCATGGGACAAAATGGCACTTTGTTGCCCAACTCTTGTGCCATGGCTAATGCAATCGCTGTTTTTCCAGTGCCTGGGGGACCAGCTAATAGCACTGCCCTACCAGCCATTTTTTTCGATTTTATCATGTCGACCACTACCCCAGCTGCCTGAAATATAAGGGATAGAAGTGATAAACTTTTTTTTACGAAATATTAAATATTATTGTATTTTAATGTTACTTCTGAAATAAATACAAGAAATTGATTTGATATTTATGATGGACAGTTAACAACTGGCAAATGAATGTATATTTCAACCAATAGTGTTGGATCATCATCATAATTTTTATTAATGTTTTACTCATTGACATGTGAATAATTCTAACCTCGCGGGCCATTTCTTGGCCGACAAGACCTGCTGCAGCTTGTATCGCTACTCCATTCTCGTCAAGACCCAATCCTTTTATGTGCGTATGAGCCGATATTCTTTGAGTCTTTGCGGTACTTTTTACCTCTTCGATCTTCATAGTGTTTCAAATATAGGAAAAATATCTTATTACCAGAATAAGCGCGTTGCATAAATGTTTGATTGATACAACTTCTATCCCTACTATGTCAAATCGTCATGGGAACGAAGTATAGGCACATGGAGAAATCAAAATTCAAAATACCGCGAAAGTCGAATCTTTCCTCTAAAGTTTTCAAGTTCATTTTAACCAAACATTTTAACTAAACATTAAATCAGTTAGA
The DNA here is from genome assembly GCA_002806875.1 of Lepidotrigona ventralis hoosana. NCBI lineage: Eukaryota > Metazoa > Arthropoda > Insecta > Hymenoptera > Apidae > Lepidotrigona > Lepidotrigona ventralis. The sequence continues at coordinate 17,113 of NIPQ01090750.1, forward strand.
AAATCTACGAATAAATAAAAAAAATCATGAAATATACTGTTATAAGTAACATATTAAAGTTTAGTAGTATAGTAAGTAAAATATTAGCCTATTAATTGTATGTATACTAAAACTCTGAAATGAGTAATTCACTTTCCCAACAATAGATGTCTCATAAAGAAATTATTTTCTCCAAAGTACTCATATGAACAGACAGTTTCTATATAAAGAAATTGTAAGAGATGTACTAATGGGTCCGATACACCTGGCAGAATACTTGAACAAGGTCTCATATAATTTAAAAGTTCCCATTAATTTGCAACAACATTGAGTTGTGTTCCTCCACTCAAACAAAGGCCCTAGGTGTGACTTTGACCTGCCTTTTGGAATTTTCTTCTATACTTCTTTTTTTTTTTCAAACTTTCTTTTCTTTCAAAGAAATACATTTTATTTGTTTAGAATAATTCAAATGAAAAAAAAA
>NIPQ01090751.1:0-15342 GCA_002806875.1 Lepidotrigona ventralis hoosana
GGATTGCCCGCATTCAGTGTGCAAATTGATAGGTTTAATGAATGGAAAATATATCGAAAAAATTTTTTCAATAGCGTAGGCAGTAACACCAGCGTAAAAGTAAAGACGGAATTTTTGATTTTGTGGATGAGATGGCAAAAACGCTCTTTAGTACTTTATCAGAATCAGAACATATTACAACGCGCAGATAGATAAAACTAGAAAGTAATTTTATAGAAAGTAGTAATTACAAGTTTGTAAAGAATGAAACTCACGTCCTAAGAATATCCATTATAAACTTGTAAAAGAACTTAATAAACATTCAACCGAAATTAATAAACAAATTAATAAAGTACTTGATGAATTTAACAAATAATCCTTAATAATTAATATAATAGTAATCAACTTGGGCATAATACATCCAAGCTTGTCGACTCGCAATTACATGAAACTATAACTGATATTATAGCTAGAACGTATGGACAAGATCAGCTAATAGTTGAACTTATTGTTGAAAATTACTTTCTTTTTCTACAGATAAGGAAAATATCTACTGTTGTATTGATAAAAAGCGGTAAACTTTGTTTTGAAATACGAATCTCGATATTAGAAGAAATTCAATTCGCGTTACAACACATTGTATCCTTAGCATCAATCAACCTGAATTAGTTTTAAAATTTATAAAAAATAATGTACAATGTGTACTAATTGATATTGCTACACATAGTTATATGTCAAGCTTACCTTACCTTGAAATGCAAGAATGCAAAAAATTAATTCAACATCGAATTTATAAAAGACATATATCAAAATACTATCTTTCAGTTTAACCTTATCGGACGCTAGCTTTTTATAGATGATTCTCATTAGGTTGTAGTTGCTTTCAGTAAATATGCGAAAAATTTTCAGTATTGTAAGAACAACATTTTTGTTAGAAATTATTTATTTTTTTGAAGGAGTATTACAAATGTATAGTTCCAAATAATTGTTTATAAATTTTCAATGTATGATATTTTTTGAAACAATCTCCAATATGAGAGATAGATCACCATCACCATCATTCTCGATTTCAATCCAATCATCATCTGAATTATCAGCATTTTCTATTTCCACCTCATTTTCTTCGTCACTTGAATATTGTATAGGTATAACAACTTCATTGCTAGTCATCAAAATCACTTTTAGAATTATCTCCAAAAAATTCACTCCCACTATATCTATCGAAATGTATAAAATTTCCTTTATTCATTTCTTGGGGCTAAAATATTAAAATTTAATTAAAGAAGGCACTGTTGTATCATTAAACATGTTAATTGCTCTGTTAGTAATGATTAACTGACAAGGCAATCGCGAAGACATTCCACAGACAGCAAGTTTCGATAGTCATCTTATATGATGAGCGAGTACGCAAGTACTTTTGTCACCTCAGAGGTGACTTATGTTCGTTAAGGGTTAAGAATCATGCCTTCGTTTAGCCATGAAAACTAAAGTATTTCAAAATGAAAACGACTATAAACTCGTGCTCGGATTCTCTATCCATACATTATGGCATCAATTATACCAAATGACAATGTGGATTGGCATATCTCCATGGCCAGATCTCATGCATGTGACTTTCCAACATAGTTTTCACGATAGTTTTTCAAAGTGAGGAGTTCTCTTACTTAAACTCAGAGCAAATTGTCAATTAAATAGTTAACAGCAACACTTTTTGCGGAAAATACAGAATGCAAAATAAACAGAATTTTCGATTGAAGTTATCAATTGCTAGCTAGAATCGTAGATTTGAGGACAATATAAAACTCGCGTACATATCTAACATTAAGTCATCTTTTAAAACATCTTTTGATATTATGATTTTGTTATCTTCACGTGCCACAATTTCCTCATTGTTCATAACGTCTTCCAGCGTCGATTTTCTATTGCATTTTAGAATTGTAAAATGTTTTCAAATTTGGATGTTGCAAGGCTAGCTCGTAGCTCATATAAATCAAATTTCTTTGCGATCATATTTTCCGTAGGCATGGTAATCGTACTGGTCGGAATTATTTTGGCATAGTGCGCGCTCAGTCAATTATTACCTAAAAAAGAAAGTATAAATTTTATTCAAATGAGTTTGTTTAAGCTGTGCGCATATTATTTATTATCTTAATATTCGATTGTATAGATTTACCTATAGTAGTTCTCTTTGCAATCCCCTTGCATTACCATCTCTGCTGTGTAATATGTAGTGCATTGATAATTTTTTTGCCTTTCTATAATAGTAGCAATGTTTCTCTAAGTTGCCGACATTCATGCTTTCAAATGTAAGCTTTTGTATTTTGGGGGATACGTATTTTCGGTGTAATTAATTGTTCCAATTAATGTAACACTTCCGTTTCAATAATTCGTGGGCCAACATTATACTTCAGGATTTAAATCTATTAATTTTTTATGGAGGTGTAATATAATTCTTGTGGTTACTGGGAGATAAGGTTATATCAATGATTCTGTAGTAGAGTAAAAATGAACGTGTGTATCCGGTGTTAGAATTTGTCAATACGTACATGCGAATTCCCCATTTCGTTGGTTCTCTAGGATTGTAAATAATAATACTGATCCTTCCTTTGAATTTTATGATATTCATCAATGGAAATTTCTGTATTTGGAATAAAATAATCTTTGAACTTATTGTTAGCTTCAATATAATCTAAGAAGCTATTAACTTTTTGAATTCTTGTTCTAATGCTTCTATTATTTGAAGCATTTATATTTACATTCAATAAATTTGGAAAAATCTTTCTTTCCGAAATATGTCCAAAAAAAAGGTACTTTCATGTTATATTGATGTGACCAGTAGTCTTTCATATCTGGTAATTTTACAAACTCATGTTAAGTATAATGCCTATAAATGCTTTTATTTCTGTCACATTAATCCAATTGTTCCATATCGTCTTGTTAACACCTTGTCTGCAATTAGCATCTTAGCATGCCGATTTGTTTGTTTTACGATATTATGAAGCATCAGTAAAATACAGATGAAAAAATCAATCGGCTGTGTGCACCGGCACTTCTTAATCTCGTAGAAAAATTTATTTTTGGTGAATCAGTATCTTCGTGTGTGACATTTTGCTATATAGCATTCTCATTTGGAATATTACTTCCTAATATTTCTTCAGTATTTGACTTGAATATAATTGCACTACATGTCCTTTTGTAGGCACTGTAATATCGCTGCCATTGTCTGACATCATCGTAGTCATCATTATCAGAAATCGGACTCACCATGATAATCCATATAAAATTCATCGCTACTGCTTTACACATCTTATTCATTAGCTTTTTGTCTTCTTTTAGACATTTCAGGATATAATTTCTACAAACATAAAAAATCAGATAAGTATCAATGAAATGTTAAAAACAATGAACATGAAAAACCACAAAATATTAAAAACAACAAAAAAAAAAAAATAGTAAATGACAATAATACTAAGTCTGCTGTCTGTGTGGAAAGAATGATATCAACTGAATGAAATAACAATTATCCCTGCAGGCAAAGTATTTGGAAGATAAGATAAGCAGTGTTAAGTTTTATTGTCTAATTAACTGTTGCATGCTCGTGCCGGAAGTATCTCAAAAAGTTGTCGATATATAAAGTAATTTCTTTTGTCAGTTCGAAACAAACATTTAACTAATTCAATTTTTCTACCTCCACGAGCTGTCCACGATAAACTTTCATAGATCATTTGATCGAACATAATTTATCGAAAGTGTTTTCAGCTGTTGCTTCACCTTTGAAAATATTCCTTCATAGGAAATTACTCAAATGTTTCAAAAAATGAAAATTTGTCGGAAGCAAGTCCGAAAGTTTATATAATTTTTTTTAAAGTCAAAAGAAGAAACGTTGGTTCGTGCGTTGTCACAAATAAGAATTAGTTTTCTCTTCGTTTGATTAATGCTGACCATAAACGATATAGTTTCTCATACATTTTTTTTTTAAATTTCCTGACAACATTTTTTTGCTATTATTGTTTCACCAGGATTTAACAATTTGATCAAGATTTTTTTTTCTTCGTTTGATTAATGCTGACCATAAACGATATAGTTTCTCATACATTTTTTTTTTAAATTTCCTGACAACATTTTTTTGCTATTATTGTTTCACCAGGATTTAACAATTTGATCAAGATTTTTTTGTCTGATGTTCAGTAAAACATAAAAATCTCAATAGTTTTTAATGCTGTCTCTCAATTTTCGTGAAATTTCGAGGATCTATTGGATTGTCCCATAAGCAATGTCGCATTTTTGGGTATAAAATATACATTCTTTTGCAAATAACGAAAATTTTATTCAGTAATATATTGTCCATTATTTTGTATGATTTTTTTTTCCATCTTGTGGACAATTGCCCGTCTANTTTCGAGGATCTATTGGATTGTCCCATAAGCAATGTCGCATTTTTGGGTATAAAATATACATTCTTTTGCAAATAACGAAAATTTTATTCAGTAATATATTGTCCATTATTTTGTATGATTTTTTTTTCCATCTTGTGGACAATTGCCCGTCTATATACTAATATAATAATAATAATTCTTCGTCGTTAAGCGAATTTTTCAATGATCTAAATGATAATCTGAGAGGGATAAAGCTGGGTAAATAAGATTTTTTTTCCATCTTGTGGACAATTGCCCGTCTATATACTAATATAATAATAATAATTCTTCGTCGTTAAGCGAATTTTTCAATGATCTAAATGATAATCTGAGAGGGATAAAGCTGGGTAAATAAGAACTTTGCAGTTAAACTTCCTTAATTTTTGTCTAGTTTTGCGATCTTGCATTGTCGTAGTGAAAAATTATGCTTCTTCTATTGACTAGTTCTGGCTCTTTGATATTCGCTTTCAGCTGATCTAACTGATCACGTTATTGTTAATAATTTATTGAAAAAGAGAAAGACCGTGGGGTTTACATACATTATATACCCCAATCCAGCTATACTATAGTGTTTAATATCATTCGTTATCTAGTGATTCTAGTAGGAAATTTAAGTGGCTGGCAAGATGAGCAATAGAGGTTCTTCAATTGTGCTGCGATCTTGCGTGTAAGTGTGATTGGAGTAGAAGTTGGTATAAGATTGATGGAGGAAAGGTTGTTATAGTATTTTTAATTATATTGAGATGTTGTGGTAGCGAAGAAAGGAGCTGATTGTTAGAATATCCTTATAATTGGGAAAGACTAGAATACTGTCTATTGATATGGCAGTTGCCATGTGTTTTTAAGCAAGCGGTCGATTATGTTGGTTCTTTGCGCCTTATGGAGATGCCATAGAATGTGATTGATATTTTTGTGTTTCCGATCCACATGGGCAGTTGAGTAGTTGTATTATTATCATTATTTTCATCAATACAGACGACGGGATATTCGCATACCAGTCGCTGTGACTGGTTGTCCACTGACCAAAACGCACATTCCTTCAATTTTAATTGGTAATTAAATATAAATCCAAGAAAAAATCCAAAATTGTTAATGAGGAAAAAAATTTAATTTGACAATTTCAACATAATGGTAATATAAACGATTAATAATCAATTTGTGTGTGATATATTCTAAAGCATAAAACTACATCGCATTCTTGCATTGATATCTACTTTCTCGTCGGATTTTATGTTTACTACATACTACACACTTTTGCGTTCGATTTTTCTTTTTTTTTTTTCGAAGACGGATTAAAATATGTACTTGGAAAATGCCTTTCAATGAGACATAATGGATCAGTATTTCTTTTCCCTTGGTATACATTTGAAGTTTCGTAGATGTTTTTGAAATATTTGATTTATCAGTTATAAATGAAATATAACTCTACCTGATACGTATTTGTAGAAAACATACGAGTTCAAATACGTTCTAATAAATGAAAAAAAAATATTTTTATACCATTTATAACTTTTTCTTATGCACTCAATGGTACTAATGACCACATCTTATCGACAGCATCCATAAAACGATTGTAATCTTGAACTATTGACTAACTAGCCAATGTTAGGATCAATTGGTACCAGACGATTAGATTTTTCAATTTTGATTGCACGAAAAATTTGCGCGGTTGATATAGAGTAGCGAGAACGTCGATACGTAGTCAGACGTGTAATAAATAAAAAAATCTGTCAACGACGCGACGATCGTAATGTTCGTCGTATGAATGATTCGATCGTACGCATGCAATTGTAAATTATTCGTACGATTACTCGGACGTTATTTGCAGAGACGCGAGAGACAGTGAGATTAGTAAGCGTCGATGTGAGTGATCTCGGTACCAATCGTGGCATTTGAAGGACAACGACGAACTATCACGATAGAACTTGGTAGACAGTAGGATTCGTTGCGAAATAAACGAAAATAACGATACTATCGATCGCTGAAAAACATGCAATTATTTACGGTGTGATACGTAAAAAGTTTTCGTTCAACGTTATTCGCTGTCTACACTGAAAATTTAACAGAGAAACACATGTTGCTAGAGAAAGTTGTTTTTTTAGATTTTTTTTTTAGATCCGTTCGATTCGTCAAGAATGGCGAACTTTCCTGTGATTCGTGTGGAAAAGTATCGCTGTTGTATCGATCGCGATTAACACTGGCACCGCGAGTTCTCTCGCGCGTGATAGAATTTTCTACTTACCTTTGCGAATATTGTTGACCGCGACGATCGAAGAAACTTTGTTTTAAGAAATGCGAAACGCGATTTTCGTATCGACTGATCGAATCAATGGAACCGTATAATTGTTAGAAATCTGTGTAAAAAGTATGAAATTTGCGTTACGTTCTGTACCTTCGTTGAATACATCGACTCACGATAAAATCGATATCAGCGGCGAGTCATCTTTCGATGATTAGAAATTCCAACAAATTTCTCGAAACGTCGTACGATACGTGTAGCTATCGCTTGAATCGACCTGCGAATATTATCGTGGACCGTAAGTGGAAATTACAGTCGAAACATCACACTTACATACAGTTTCGCGGCACTCACGCAACTGACTGAACTCGTGTTATCGTAGATGATTATAACGCTTCCCTCACTCTGCGCTACGTTATACTGTGCGGTTGCGCGAAACGTACCAATCGCACCGAAAGAAACGAGCGATGTACATCAACTGTTACGTCTCGGCTCGCCCGGCAACGTTGGAAGGTTAGCGACTGCTATAGTCCGAGATGCAGAAGCTGGTGGCAACCTTTTGTCCAATCGGCCCAATTCTGGACATGATCCGCGGTGAAATTTGCGGGCTGGAGCGTCTTCGAGGTCCATTTATTGGCCACGCGCGAAGCGAATGGCTCGACTTGTTGGATATGAAGAAAATAAGACGATTATAGTTCACATTGAGGATTACAAGAACAGGACAGACAATATTTAGACAGAATGTACAAGAATAGAATTTCTAATAATCGCTGCGCGAGAGAATAATGCTAAGCGAAGTCATCTGTTTGCGCATTCTGGACATGATCCGCGGTGAAATTTTCAGGCTGGAGGGTCTTCGAGGTCCATTTATTGGCCACGCGCGAAGCGAATGGCTCGACTTGTTGGATATGAAGAAAATAAGACGATTATAGTTCACATTGAGGATTACAAGAAGAACAGGACAGACAATACTTATACAGAATGTACAAGAATAGAATTTCTAATAATCGCTGCGCGAGAGAATAATGCTAAACGAAGTCATCTATTTGCGCTGTTATCTGTCATCGACTAAAAACAGTGAGGTTCAGCCATTCGGCCTCAGCCAGGTTGAGCCATTCGTCCTAATCGTTATAGATAATGTAATGTTTTAGATATTCTGTAAGAATGTGATGTGATCGTTCAATCGAGCCGTTCCTTTGCGGAGTGATCTTGTATTGGGAAATTTTAAAGCGAACTTATGAAGTTAGATCCCTGATCTGTGAAGATTTCTTTCGGTGCTCCGAATTTGCAAATAAAAGCATCCACGAATGCATCTGCAGTGCACCGTTACAACACGGCGTAAAAACGGTTCATTTATTATTACCTTGTCAGCAAAGAATTGCAAATTGTTTTCCTCTGCTCCTTATTATCTGGCTGACAATTCGTGTCCAAATTCCCATTCTGTTTGTTTTGCCACTGAGTTTTAATTAATTTCATTAATCGGTATCACTTTCGACTAGTGACTTCAAAATATCGTCGTCAAAATTCGATGGTCTAAATTTGTTTACCGTTAAGACACTGCCGAAAAGATCAATGATCGACTTCGTTGCTTCAGTTTTCTTCTTAGAAAAATTCGTGATAGTTTTCAGCAAGCTCTTCTGCTAATTGTAGTAGAAATTGTTGTCTTGATTGTATTTTGTTCACTTGTTTCCTTATAAATGATCCATGCATTGGTACCGGCCAAATCAAGGATATTGAAAAAAACTTGTATAGGCGAATTTGGTATTTATTATAATACGCAAATGTCTCAGGCATTCGCTTTCATTACTGACTTTTACACATTTATACTTCGAACTTAGTATTATAACTTTTTTGCTCGATTTGGATTTATAAATCATTAGAGTATAATTATTTGATTTATAAATTATTGTCGAGACATGTTACATTTTGTCTTTTGTTGATTTCACCAGAGGGCAATTCTCTTCTGTTGTTTCGAATAGTTCCAACTAATGCTGTTCGTTTCGCCAACAATTTTATCGCCAGTGATGCACTCGTGAAAAAGTTGTCTGTAACATGTCTCCAACATTGAGTAAATGGTCCGATTAGTTTGAGGACAACAAATTCATCGCGTAACGACGGTCGCCTTTCTTCTTTTTCCAAATATGGAAATCTTACTGTTGGCATCCGATGCTATCCAAATTTGATGCCAAATTTATCAGGCTTACTATGTACTGTGTAAATTTACATCTCACTTTTGTAGGGAATAGTTGCTCATCAACAGTCGGATTCATATCGGGCATGTAGCTATTTTGAATATTCTCAATGAATCTGTTCCATACATCTGAAATTAGAGGAAATTTGTCGATCTTTAGACGTTCATGGCTTCATTTTTTTATCGAATCGAAGAAATTTCGAAATTTCATAGTTTGAGAAAAAAAAAGCAGGTCTCCATTTCGAATTCTATAAATATAAAATAGGTAAATTTCTTACTTGATAAGCATCACGTGCGTATATAATTGCAATTAAGGTGTATATCTTTGATATTGGCAGATTCCATTTAGTTCCTAGAACTCGTTCACTTTCCGTACAAACAGTTACGAAGGTAGTTCAGGTTGAATGACGTTTTAAAGTTGGACTTCAACGAAATCTTAGTGATCGAGTGATATTGGATGAGTGACTGATTGATTGAGACACTCACGTCGATTGCTTATTGTTGAGATTTTCCAAAAAGAACTATGGCACGATGAGATTGTTGTCCAGAAGGAACTGATCGAGAGATCTACTTTTTTAACACTAAGTTTACAGACATTTCTTATATACCTATCTCTACGGATATGCGTCAATTTGACGCACGAACAAAATCACACTTTTTCTTTAAGAAACAACATAATTATACACTACTAAGTTATAAATGAAACTATGAGATATATATTTATATAAAATTTATAATATTCAACATTATACAACATTACATTTATTTGCATCTTTTACACACATACTCAATTTTGTTTATACACTTTCCACGTAAAATATTCTTACACTTTGTACAAGTGTCGTTACTTCTGTTTCTTTCACAATATCCTATTTGGCAGGTTACTTTTGAAGTACTAGGCGACGGATGATTGTTTCGTTTGTTTTCCTTTTCTACGGCAACTTTGATCCAGTACATTCTTTATATAATATCCATGCATTTATTGCTGCCAAATCCAAAATATTGAAGAATACTTGGAGAGGACACTGAAAAGATGTTGCTTTGGCTGTATACTTGATCAACAATGTCTACTCCAAATTTAGTCTCATTGCAATATGCGATCGTTTCTGAGGTGCGTCTTATTGTCTCTCAATTTTACAAATGTATGCTTAGTGCTTATTAACGATACTTTTAGCTTCCGCTTACTTTTATAGACGGTGAGTCTATGCACTTTTCTATTTTATAATGTTCCGAGGAATATAATTTCATTTGATCTTTCCTTTGCTGGCTTTGGCAAGGACGGTTCCAACTAAACTGGTTTTTTTTTCAATTAATTTTTTCGCAAGAGGAATACTGGTAAAAAAATTACCAGTTGTTATATTCCTGCCTTGATGTAAATATGGTTCGGCTAACTTTAAAACTACAAATTCGGGCCCAAGGTTGTTGAAGTTCGCGTTTCATTTTTTAGTTAAGGGAAACTATTTATGACGTATTCTGAATTTACATCTACTGCCAATCAAAACTTTATGCCAAATTTATTTGATTTATTTGGCATATATCGAGCGAATCTGCATTGGGCTCTCGCAGGAAACAGTTGCTCGTCTATCGAAACATTTTCGTGGGGTTTACAACAGCTTTAACTATTGTGTATAAAAATTTGTCCCATATTTCAGATATCAATGCAAATCTGTCTGTACGTAAACGTTCGGATCGTTCTGTTCTTTTATTAAATCGTACGAATCGAAGAATTTCCATAAATCGATCTCTGGGCATTGTGTTTGAAAAGAAAGCGGGTCCCCATTTCTTGGACCACGAATAAGAAGCTTTTAGCGACTTTGCTTCATATGCTCCTCGAGTATACAAAATTGCAATAAAAGCTAGTAACTTGGTGATTGAAATTGTCCAATCACTTTCTGAAACACATGCCTGTGCTTCGGTATAACATTTTATATGTTCTAATATATTTTTGCTGAGCTAGTAGGACCAGCGATATCTTTGAATATCGAGTGGATAAATGGTCTACTTCCAATTTTTTCCAAATTGTTTTATCAATCCCAATTTCTGTGTCACAAAATGCATCCAAATTTTCGGATGATCTGGGAATGTTTGCGTCATTCTCGGACTCAGAATCAGATGGAATGCGTATTCTTTTCCTGTTACGACGAAAATTTCGAAAATTTCCCACTTCATTGTCTGACGATTTCTCTATTTGTCCACTTTCATTTGATTCGAAAATCTCAGTTTCATCCTCGTTTTGCGAATTCGTTTTCATTTTCTTCACAGCTTGTGCCAGAACACTCTTCGCTTATACTAACTATTTTTTTCAATATATTAAAGGCTACTTATCGAAACAGTGTAAAATAGAATTTCAAAATGCACTAGTACTTTCTTCTTGAATGCACAGATTAATAGTAACTGAAATTCTTCAATAACTTCTTCACAATACGACTGCGATTCACTTACTAAGTTTCGTTTTCTCTTCCGATGCTTTTCCTTTTTCTGCATCAGGATTTTCCAGTGTAAATACATAGGACATAAACAGTGTCGCCCACTTCAGATTTGAAATATCGAAGTATCGCTGTTGCATAGTTTATATTTACTTTTAACGTTTATTTTCCTGAAGAACTAACTCTTTTATCACGTTTATATTTGTTACTGCAGCAATGGTTTCACGAGTGAAGCCAATTTACTAGCATTAATGCCTACGATTGCGTCAAATTGACGCGTTAGGTATATCACGTAAAGATTTTCAAAATTAGAAAGTTTTGAAGAAAGTGAATTTCGATATATACTTGATTCGTTAAATGGATAAAAGTCAGTACAAGTAGTAGAAGAAAAATGTAAACGGTTTCTGTAATTTTCCTCGTGAAATTCGAAATGCGTCAAAATAACGCATCCCGTAAATCTAGTGTTAGTTCCGTTCTATTCGTTCTCGACTTCAGTTGCGTCTTCAGGTAAGCATTCGTATTCAAGGAAAACAGAAGGGACTTAGGGCAGTCCCGCAAGCAAGCAGAAATCCGACTTCTTGCCTTAGAACGAAAGTTACGCAAAAATCCAAGCTTACAGAAACAATATGTCACCTTCCTAAACGAACAATTAGACTAGATTAAACGAATCGTAGACAATACACTACCGGCATACTATCTTCTTCATCACGCCGTCACCAAAGACAACAGCACAAGCACGAAAATTCGGGTCGTATTCGATGATTCGGCAAAAATGACCTCGAGCTTATCCATCAATGATGTACAACAGGCGAGACCGACCATTCAAAACGACCTCCTTTCGATTTCAATCAGATTCAGACAGCACAAATACGTCCTATCGGCCGACATTGAAAAAAATGTATCGACAGGTACTAGTCAGCCCGAATAACAGACACTTCCAGCGAATCTTTCTTATGGCGATCAAATTTGAACACTCCAATGCACACATACGAATTCAACACGATGACATACGGAACATCATCAGCCCTCTTTATAGTAACGCGGGTACTATATTACATAAGAACCTAACACATCGGTAGGTTTCCTCAAACCAGCCAGGTCATCCAAGAGGACTTCTATGTAGACGACCTTCTGACAGGAGCCGAAACAATTGCTCAGACACTTGAAACATACACTAACAAGGATCCTAGCGCAGCACGGTCTTCATTTATGAAATTCCCGCAGACAAGGACCTGGAAAACGTTAGGCTTGTTGTGGTCGCCAACTACCGACAATCTAGAATTCAAGATCACCTATATACTATACGACATTGCAAATACATAGCACTAGTCAAGTTAAAAGTAGTCACGAGCTCGGTCAAGTTAAAATAACCACCTATCTAATGCTATTGCTAAGGAATCTTGTACGTAGTGCAAGTTTTTTACACACTCTTACGTATTTATGACTTGGCGATCACTGTGATGTGGGAAAGTCTTCGTCAAATTGGCGTAAATGTATGGGGCGCCTGTGTGGAGTTTGAAATAGCCCTTGTTCTGAATCAAAATACAAAGATGTTTGGACGTTCCCACACTTAATATCTCTATGTTACAAATGATACGTACCTTGGCCCTAACACATTTATACTGTTCCAAGGATCTTTGTTCCCCTATAAAATTATAAGCAAGAAGTTTTGAGATTCTTTTTAGAATACTTTATTTTACAAACAATGAGTTGATGACACCAACCGTTTATGGAAAATTCTACAGTACATGAAACAAAAAAGGCACGGAATAAAAGTAGGAATAATTTATGAAATAAAAGTTTCGTTGCGGGTTTGGATATACATACAGCTTTTGTGTCTGTAGTGACAGAGTTTTCGATAAAGTGATTACGACACTAACGAATGTTGTTATGAATTTGTGTAAAGATATATTTCACAAAGGCCACACATTATGCACTGACAATTAGTACATAGACACAAGTCTAAATTTAGCAAAACAACTTATACATCAAAATACGCATTTGATAGATACTCTCCGATATAAACTTAAAGGTAATTCAAAAGAAGTAGTGTCAAAAAAAAAAAAATTGAAACAGGGAAAATTTATTGCACAAGAAAGTAGAGAAGAAATCACGATTTTAAAATGGAGAAAAAAGCATGATGTTTTATACATCAAGAAATAACAGGTAACAAAATACCTATCGCAACATATAAAAAAAAATTAATTGAGACGCTTGCACAATTGAAGAAAGAAGAAACCGTCACGAGTACAAAACTTTGACATTAATTTAAAAAAATGGAAGGTAGTATCGGTTTCGCGATACATTCCTCTCTCTGATTCACAACACTCTGACATTCCGATATCAGACATACAAAGGTTCCACTACCTAAATTCCGCATTAAAAGAGCAATAAAGGGTTCTGCAAAATCGCTCAAGTAGTAATTTGAATTTCGCGCCACTCCAACGTCATTCGCAGGAAGGGTTGCAAGAGTTCATAGATGACGTGAATCACCTTCTTGCACTCAAGGCGTTAGGCGAACCGGTCATTTCGTCAAGAGGGCCGAAATTAATCACTGCCATGTCGCGATAGAAGATAATGAGCAGCTAACAACTAGAGATCTTCCGGCGAATTGAAGTGGCAATAAGTGTGAAAATTTATTCAAACAAACCACTAGTCGATACATCTTTCAAATTTTGTTTCGCGATAATGTAGATGAGCTAGGGACGTCTTGAGAAGAAATGGAACATCGTCTAAAGGCGTTAGAGACAAAGTGTCAGAAACTGCCTAAGCTCCGCACATAACGTCAAATTCATGGATGAATACGAAAGACTAAATCACATGACCAGAATTGAAAATTCGATAGATGATAAACGGTCATTGTATTTGCCACACCATGCGGTAACCAAGGCTTCGAGTACAGCGACAAAGGTTTAGATGTCGTTTAGGGTCGTATTCGACGGGGTCATTGGTTGGAGTCTCGTTAAATGACACAATTTGTAGAGCCTACAATTGTCCAGGACGATTTATTCTCAATTCTAGTTCGCTTTCGAACCTATAAATATGTACTGTCGGTCAACGTAGAAAAAATGTACCGGCAAATTCTTGTAGATCCGGAAGATAGACAATTCCAACAAATTTTATGGCGCACAGTCAGGAATGTGTTCAAACTCATCCGGAAATGAGTCAGATTATACTTAAATTATATTATCTCCTTCTGTACGAGTACAGAAACTTTCACGAAAGCAACTCAATGCAAACGCGAATTATCCAGGATTTTAACAAAGGCACAATTCCAATTTGAGTGGGTGTGGTCGTGGCAGAAACTCCGCGAGATAATAGATAATCGCGGAAAAGACGCTTGCTGTGATCCTCGACAGACGATTGTTTGTACATCCCTCCCTCAATTTACGCGGCACTTTTCTTTACATGAGTCTCACTTTCATGCGGCAAATTATAACACGATAGTTTTTATGCACGATTTTAATTTACGCAGCTAGAAAATATATATAAAAGTAACAAGTAACAGTAACTTATTCGGTGATGTCATCATATGTGTATTTGTACAAAAAAGCAGCCATAAGACAATATTATTCAGACGTTAGAGTCAGTCAACGGTATATTATACTATAATAACGGTATATTATTCAGTACACAATAAGTAAGCAACGTTTTTATCATACTGTTAAGATTTATAATTTATATGAGAAGTATATCAGAAATGTTTAACAAATGTTCAATAACACAAAAAAAGAAAATCTGTCTTTGGGCATGAAAATGAAAATTTTGAATCGATTTGAAGAAAGAGCGATTACTAAGAGACATATGAAATAAATAAATCCACTGTCCGAACAATCAAGAAAAGGAAGGAAAATATTGGAAGTAGCGTGGAATCGTATCAAGTTCACAGTGTTCATCGTACACAAGAAACCCTAATAGAAAATATGAAGAAAGCATTGATGATTTGAGTGGACAACAATATGCAAAAAAAAAAAATATCCATGAATAGTTTAATGATAAGAGAAAAAGCTGTGCATATTTTTAACAGGTTAAAAGAACAAGTACTTTTTTTGCATGTAAAGAATGGTTTCAAAACTTCAAAAAAATCTATCC
>NIPQ01090753.1:0-21403 GCA_002806875.1 Lepidotrigona ventralis hoosana
ACTATTTATCTAACTTGAGATTTTATTTAATAAATGCTTGATTATATTGATTATATTCTTATATTGAAGCCATTATGAAACATTTAATACAAATGTTTAAAAGTTGCTTTATTTTAGAAATGAGTTCTTGTGTTTTAGAAATATAAGAAATGTAAGCTGTTATATTTAATGTTCATGTACACCATACTTACATATATTAATAATTAATAAATAAAGAAATGACACAAATGTTAATAAGTTTTATTATTAATTAAGATAAAATTTTGAATTTTAGTATGATTCAATAAGTTGACTTATGATCATAAACTATAGCATAGATATAATATTTCAAGAAAATTTGTATCGTTCGAACTGAGATTGAAATGAATTAATGATTTTTGCGTCCTCTACGGTTTATACTAATAATATTATGATGATATAAAATTAAAATATAAATTCCAAAAATTGAATACCAAAACTAATAAATAATAAAGTTAATAAATTTAAAAATATACTCATCTGCACTTTTAAATCTTATAACATAAAAATTCATTAAGCATTGAATCTATGTTATATCTGATCTATGATAGAAGGGAGCATAAAATTATAGTATAGAAATCAAGTCGTATAGTAAATTTTTATAAATTTAATTTTATCGTCACACATTTATTAGTACTAATTGAAAATTATATGTGAATTTCAATGATTTTTTTATAATGTTATTAATTCAGACTTGCGACGTAAAAAGTTCTTTATTAATGTTACATTTTTCAATGTACTTTGCACATACATCTATTCTATTTATAAGTATAACAATATTTTTACTTATGCTTCAATATATTCTTACAGATTGCTTATATTTTATACGTATTTATACGCAATTATTTTAAACAGTTTTAAATGACAAACGGGAACTGAGTCGGTAACGTTGTCGCTCGTTTTCATATTATCGATAAAGTAAAATAACATCGAATCCTATCTTTCATAACTTTACCTATTAAACCTTATCGAAACAAGAAACATTTAATTATCTAAATCAAACAATTAATACATGTAGCCGACCGAAGTTTTCGTATTTCTGTGTTTTATATATATATATATATATATATATATATATATATATATATATATACGCTACAAATACGTGAGGTGATTACCTAGTTATTAATACATCGAAATTCGTAATACTCTGTTCGTACGGTAAAACGGGCGAAGAGGCACTCGAGTACTTGTTACTTATGTGATCTGCTCAGATAAATTAAGAGCTTGGTTTCATTCGAAGATAATGGTCAGTATCAAACATCTAATCGAAGAGTGTACAGAGTGCTTCTTCTTCATGACATTTCTCGTAACTGGAACTATTCGGCCCAGCAGACCATACGTATATTTCACCAAATGACAGAACGAATGTATTTTCGGTGGCGTATTCGTTCTAAGAAGTATGTAAAAGAGAATTTTGTTAAATTCCTGTCGCGTGATAAATCTATCCATTTCGTTGTTTGTCATTGGCATCGTCGATGACAAATCTGTGACGCGTGCGACATGTATCAAATTTTTCTTCGAAAATCAAATAGGAAAACATGAAGAATGACAGTAGCCCTGTACAATACCTTTTGTTTCGACAAACACTAGTGACTTTTTTTCGTTGATTTATACCCTAGCTTCGATGTAGTCTAAACATTAAACGATGCGAAGACAACAAAGAAAACATATGCTACAGATTTCAAAAACATTTATTACAATTTATCCCTCAAAATTCATGGTGTAAAGATTTTTTATCGTCGTGCAAGCGATCGATTGTTGTTTCTGTTTTTCGTGATATATGTTATCCACATCTTTTCCCATGAAAAATAAAGAAACAAAAAAGGAGGAATAGAAAACACGATTCGAAAAAATTTGCAAAATCACAGATTACCCGTAATCAAATTTGTATGTATACGTATATGCACGAACGTTATATAGATGACTCGGTATAATAAAGGTTAGGCACCGTCACCAAGGAACGTGGCGGGTTACCACGCTGTGCAAAAGAGGGGACCCATACTATATCGAAATACCGTGCTTTTAAGGCACGTTCGCGAATCTGTTGGTATTGCTGCTGGTCTGTTGCGAACTTGCAAACAGTGTGTATAAGTAGAATTTCGATCTAAGAGCGTACAGTCTGTGGGTTAGAAGAATATCAAAATGGTGGCTGTACGATACGGGTGATGTGTACGCAGATATTGGAGTGCATTGTAATTTCAGGAAAAACACGTGTGAGCACGCAGCTAATAATACTAAAATGGGTGACCCAAAGGCTCAACACGGTACACAGGAGATGAAAGGCTGGCTCTTTAAATGGACTAATTATTTAAAAGGTTATCAACGAAGATGGTTTGTCCTGTCAAATGGCCTACTGTCGTACTACAGGTAGTTTCCTACGTGTCAGTTACTTTCGTTTCAGTTACCTTTTCACTTTTAGCCACGTGTTAAATTACGTTACGTTAGAAACCGATGTGATTTGTACTCTTATAAAGCGAATAATATTTTAACACGGATTTTCGTCCCGTCATTTTGTTGTCCATTTCCGACAGCATAATAATAATAATTATTGAGAGAGAAAATTCGTTTGGATACAATACGGAGCTGTCCCTTTTTTTATCATTTCAAATCATTTACATTGGGTGTATGTACTTCCTAGTATAATGACATGCTCAATTTCATATGAAGTAAAATTTAAGAAGGGATTGTAATAATTACTTCTATAGCTATAAAACCTTTCTTAGGTATTATATTTGTATGTATGTTTATATACATATATATTAGATGGATAACAGTAAGTTTGGTTCAGAATGGTTCTAATTGAACAAAGAATATAAATTTTTCAATGGCTTTATTATTTATATGACATGTAACATGTAAGCATGTTACATTACATGTAAACAAATATATGTTTACAACTGTATGCATACATTTGCATCTTTTATTTGCATATTTTGTATAATACCATAAATACAAATGTTGCCTTTCCAATTTAAATACGATAAAAGGATGTCAGAATTATTGATTTAAAAAACTTAGGGAACAGCTTTGGATTAAGTATCTAACATAGTGTTTGATCAACCATTAGTGTTTAAGAAAGACTTAAGTGAAGACCGTAATATAATATAATACTAAACATTTAACAGTTTGAAATTGCATGTATATAAGCAGGCTCGATTATAGATATTATCAATATGGTTTATCCAAGTATATTTAACTGAATTTAATCACGATTTTGCCTCCAAAACTCATATTTACATATTCCGTACTTATCCATTTTAGTTTGAGTAACATCCTTGAGCATGTACATGCCGCAGAATGTGTTGACATTTACATTAAAACGATTAGAAAGCATTGACAGAACGATTGATTGATTGTGAAGACCGTACATTTTGTATATATATATAAATACATATATATACATACATATATATATATATATATGAATGTGTTGACATTTACATTAAAACGATTAGAAAGCATTGACAGAACGATTGATTGATTGTGAAGACCGTACATTTTGTATATATATATAAATACATATATATACATACATATATATATATATATACATATATATACATATTTGCTTATATTTACCACACGCATCAGACAAGATTTATTGCATATTTACCTTCTACTGTTCTTCTTTTTTCCAATATAGTGAGATCTTACATTGAATGATGGTTGATTTACTTTTGTATATAATTTTGTGAGAGAGAAAGTTAGAAGATCGCCAATGATTGTTTAATCATCGTTAGTCATGTAAAAAAGTTGCAACGTTTTGTTTCCACTCAGTCTATCCGATCTCAGTTGTCAATCGTGGATACAGGTGAGCCAGTTCTAAAGGAATATAACGTACCGTTCATTCTACTATTCAATTTCTTTATATTTAGATCATCCGCGTTCCCTAACATTTCAATGCCTAGATCTTTTAATTTTCCGCTTGGCACAGTTGTGTGATTTGAGTTTGCATTGCCCTTCTAAATTGCAAATGTCCTGCAATTTTATTTTTACACGAACTTCAAACATCGTGACCGCCGATACTGCTTCTCGCACAAAGTGTGTACACGCAACGCACGAACGTGATGGTTGCACTATTGCTGTATAAAAAAAAACAGAGAGAGAGAGAGAGAATGTATGTGTGGAAGAGAGAGAGAGAGAGAGAGAGAGAATAAGAGAGGAAAAGCAGCCAACGAAACGAAAAATTATGTATGAAAGAAAGAAGGAACATGGCTATATCGCGAGAATTTGCAGTAGGATAGACAGCGACGGAGATACAATCTTTTCTCAAAACAGTTAAAAAAAAAAAAAAATCAACGCTTCGATACAATATTACACAATATGAACGGGGCCTATTTGTTTTATGGACTGTTTAGGGCTGAACCAACAGGGGGGCCAAAGATATCAACACGACGCAAGCGGAAGGCTGGCAGAGCCTCCGAGTAAGTAAAATTATCGAAAAAGTCGAAATATCCTGAATTCTATGAATCAAACTTTTTAATTAAAACAGACAAAGACGATGTTCGAGTTTTCATTTTCATTTCATTGTACAGTTCTTGCCACATTATATATATATATATATATCTGTATATGTATATATATGCATATATATATATATATATATATACATATTTGAGCTGTATATTATATTAATACAATATTGTTAATGTTCCTAATAATTTTACTTGCTTCCTGTCCACTTCTTACCCTTTTATCATAGATCTAATTTTTTGCCAATTCTACCCCTCCCTTTCTTCTTAATTAAATCTCAATTACTCTAAAAAGGTGGTAAAATTTGTACATTTTTTTGTGTTCTATGTGTACATATGTACGTGCGTATATACGTGTTTATTATACACAAATATAAAACATACATACACTGCTTTATATTGTTTGATAGTTCCAGCTCTGTACAGGAGATATTTTGAAGATCTTTACAGACCGTGTAAAGCTTTTGCTGGCTCGTTGGGAATGTTCCAAGAAATAATTATAGCACGAATAGATGAGCTGGTATTAATGAATACCGATAATCCTAACTTGTCGAATAGTAGTTTAAAACGGGAAGAAATAAAAGTTTATTTTACCGATTAATTGTTGCTACCACAATTGAATTTCTTCAGTCGTGTATTTTGTATCTTAACGTAACGCAAAAAAGCATTAAGAAATTCAATTGTTGCTACCACAATTGAATTTCTTCAGTCGAGTATTTTGTACTTTACGTAACGCATGCAAAATGTATTCTATTATGCTATTTTTGATTCCGTAATATTTAGGTAATGATGTAAAAGGAATATCTTGTAGTATCAATGAAGTAAGTTTCTTTTTTCTTTTTTTTTTTTAAGTAAACTGATTTGTTCAATTATTTAAAGTAAAAGTATATATTAGACCTTTGAAGACACGTTGCACTATAATTGTCTCTCGTTTTCTACTACATGGTTGTGTTTAGCCAAGTCATTTTATTTAATCATTTACTCGTTGCACTTGAAACAGAACGACGAAATAGAAATCTGCATTTCCTTATGAAATGTGACTTTTCATGGAGATGTGTATTTTTCATTCATTGTTCTGTCCCTCCGATGTCTTATTTATGAGCACAGTTTATGTTTTTATACACCCGCATCTTCCCAGTCCATCGAATAACATACACGAATTTCTCTGTAACTGATAGACTTGAAACACAGTACTATCACATACTTACACGTAAAAATGTGATTAAAAATATATTATTACTGTCAAGTAGTTTCGAAAAACACGAGAACGAGTTCTACGTAGAGTTTTCGCCGTATAATAGGACAAAAGAGAAAGAAAATGAAAAAAAGAACTTTGCGCGAATGCCTGTGATCTATGCGGACAATATGCAATAATAATTTCTGAACGCGTTATAGCATGAGTATTCATCGTGTACAAAGTGTCGATCCCTTGCGTGTTAGATTTAATTCTACTGACCCTAAAGTGCATGCCATGATCCGCGAGCTATCTGTTCCCCTTCTTTCAATCATCAGGTCGGCTCTTAAGCATTGTATATCCTTTCTTTTCTCTCTTTTTTTATTTTTTATTTTCTTTCTCCCCTCCTTTTCTGTTTTCTGTTCGCCGTTGGGCTCTTCTTTCGATTGTAGATTGTATGTAAGAAAATACGGTGGCGTGTAATCGGACAAATGGTAATGGGATTGCTTGGGAAAAGAGTTAATCGACTATCTCACTAATTTCGTTGTTCACACGAACTTCGTTTTCAAAGTTTAAAGTTTTCCTTACGCATACACAGTATAGCGCCACAGATTAACACAGACTGTCGTATGATCTCGTTTACCGTAATGTTACATGTTACGGTGAAAGTATTCAATTTAGTAATTATATATAACAAAGACAAAAAAAAATTCCACGATATGTGTTATAAAAGATCTCTTACGGTCTCATAGAGTTGCTGTAGTTGTATTTGCGGTTGTTCGACAGATAAGTGTCTAGATCTGTAGCAGGAATTTTCATATCATCATCCCTTGAAGATCATCGCGAGTGAAAACCCATCGCATACATTTGACACGATAGTGTTCAATAAAAGTTTCACGATAGTCCTTAATGATTAACTGTACTCTCTAAGATTGCTAGTAATGTTATTTGGTAAATTACCAAAGGGATCAGGCTCTCTGAAATAAATAGAAAATGGGGAGGTAAGAGTCGGGCTAAATAATTAATTGCTTTCACGGTAACATGTATTATCTCGTGCGTGTGTATAATCATCTCTGGGCGAACCAGAAGTAAACTTATTTTTGGCTTGGATAAACCTCAGGCTTAACATTAGACGCGGCAAGCTGCGAACTTAACTTCGCAAACTCACGTCTGTCTTTCTCTGTGCCGATTCGGTTCCCAATCGATTGAAGAATATGTCCGCGGAACTGTCGTTATTTCTCTTCTCTGTTTAGAAATCCCGCGGAGATGTCGCACACGTGCCGCGGCACGATATCCTTGCACGGGGCCTTAATACACACCGTGGACGCTTGCACGTTCGTTGTGAGCAACGGTGGCACGCAAACCTTCCATATCAAGGCAGCGACAGAGGTAGAACGTCAGCAATGGGTCACGGCCCTCGAGTTGGCGAAGGCCAAGGCCATCCAGGCGATGGAATCTGGTTTGTATCAACCAGCGATTTATCCAGTTTCTATCACACACCGTTCGTCAACGGAAAGAAAGAATTAATCGTCAATCCTTGTTCATTGCATAATCATTCAATATAACCATGACAGTCGAGTCTCGTTGGAGGGGTGCTGGTTCATCTCCGTTAGCATTCACTTGTGTATTAGGTTCCTCCAAAATTTGACGAAGAGAACAGACTCTCCTCGAAGAAGAGGATTGGATCTTTAATTTTCGTTCAGAGCCGACGAAATCGTCGTATTTATCAGACTGATTGCGCAGTAGGTGACTCTTGTAATATTAGATTTGCAGACGGTGTTAGTTAGTCGTAAATCATGTTAATAATTTAATAATATACATAACCGAGTTAGTAAGTAAGACGGTATAATGTCTTCAATGGATGGTATTCGATGATGATTGAACATCATCTGAGACTGATTCTTTCCCTCACTGATTCCGAGTAGGAATCAATTGCTATCTAAAGAATCAATGAATCTATTAACAGTTCGTGAGCCGTATAAAATAGCATTAAAGGCAATTGTCTATAGTAAGTTTTGCTAACATTTACACAATTGACAGATCGTTACAATTCTTCACGAAGATGAATGATGATTTAACGACACGAGATAAAGTTATTCAATAACATTAATCTCGATTCTAATATAGAATCAGATTTCATATATATATATATATATATATATATATATATCTTTTTAAATATTAAACATTTTCCGTAAAAAATGTCGTGCTTGCGACATTAGAGGAAAATTTAAAAATCCAAAATGCACAAAATACACAAACGTTCATCATAGTGCTGAACAGATGATATGAATTTATTAAACTTCAATTTTTTTAGTTCTGTTTATAAAAATATTTCTAATTTCTATAAGTATTCTCAGTGTACTAGTAACGTAGAAGTTTACAATTTTAAGAGCGTACCAATTGGTTTCAACGCTGGAAATATTATCATCGTTATCAGCGAAATATTCAAACTCATTGTATTTCACAATTTTGTCTTCTTAAATACTTCATTTTCTGTACATAAATGAAGCATATCAATAAAAGATAACGCGTAAGGAAGTCGGAATAGCAAACAAAACAAGACGAAAAAAAAAATACGTTTTGATCTATATTTATTACATGTTTTCTTTTATTATCGATCTTTATTACACACACGAATATTTATATACTTATTCTCATTCAACGTGTTTGTCTGTCTGCATTATCTTCGATCTGTGATTCAAGAGAATTTTGACTCAGCAATTTTAAGCAAAAAGTGATATTGAATCAGCTACATTATCTATACTTTGTTAGAGTATTGTAGACAATGGAAGACTTCTTGTCTTCGATAAAATATGAATGAAATAAGAATTAAATCGTTTGTAGGAAACATTGAAGCAGTTACGTTATGTAAAGTAAAATTTGTTTCAGAAGAAGAGGAGGAAGAGTTTCAGGATAACGACAGTCAAAAGCCAGAGCAGGTCACTGTGAAGGATTTATCACAGCGTTTAGAAAACTTACAGGCTTGTAACGATTTACTAATGAAAAAAGGGACTATGCTTCAGCGAGTTTTAAACGAGCTCGAAGCATTGGAGCCACCATCGCCGGAGTTAGTCGCAAAAATAAAGACAGTCAGTGAACGAGCCACGCTCTTTCGCATCGCTGCCGGTGCTATGGTTAATGTAAGTTGAAAGGCCATCGTTAAGACTAATATACATATATAAATGAAAATTTGTGGCCAACGATGTTGGAAATTAGTTCACACGCTGCACAACTATCTTGTTTTATCATTAATTCTAAACATTTCCTTTTTATAGATTAAGCAATTTTTCACAACTCACAGCCAGATATTCATTTTTATTTCTACTCAATTTGTAAAGTTATATAATAACATATTGTAAAGATATTGACTTTAATAGATGTACGTGTATACTTACTAGACCTAATTCTGATTTCAGGCAAGTAATGAATATTTGCAATTAGCAGAGCAGCAAGAACCAAAATGGAAGAAAATGTTGCAACATGAGCGCGACCAGAAAGTAAGAATAGAAAAAATGGTTGAGCAATTGGCCAGGCAGCACTCTCACTTGGAAGAGGCTGCACAACATGCCTTACCCACGGCAGTTACAGCAGGGGGACACAGAGCTTCGCGTAATAATTCTTCTTTTTATATTAATGCAATTGGTAATGCTGTGATTAATTTTGATGCAACTGTTATGTTTATGAGTAATTGCTGTGTATGACGTATGCTAAGAAAGACAGAGTCGAGTGTTCACTCATTATTCACGCTGTGCCGAGCTTTTCACCTTTATCTACTTTGCAACACAATACTTTAATTGTGCTATTAGGCCTTTTAACTCTGTAACTGACTTGTAATAGAAATGTATGCTAAATACATATGTGTATGTCTGCCGAGCGAGGGATGCCGTATTCATCAGGTGATACTGCACAGCCGCATAATTTTGCCCCACTTTATACACTGCTTGTTGATATGCTTTACTGTATAGTACAATTTGAGTTTTCGCGCCTTTGCATGCCTTGTCGTTTCTTAACCAGATGGCAGTTGTGAAACTTGATTTGAATGGTGTGGCGACTACTTGTGTAAGTTTAAAGTCTATGCATGCATGACGTGCAATATATTCTATATTGTATGGCATATTATAGTAATGTATATAGGGCTTATATATACATATATATCATATACAACATATATATATACACACATGCACGGGTGTGCTTTCATTTCTCCCAAGTTTAGTGCTTAATCAGACTCAGATGGCCTTGCAAATTTCCGTTTCGTGTGAATATTTTTTTTGACAGTTCGCTTTCGCAACTCTACCATTAAATTCGATGTGATAAAATTGAATCGAGCGTCGAAATTCTCGGCGATTGTGCTTGATATGCTGATAAGTGGAAAGTTGCTAAACTGATTAAACAGGGTGAAGGGGAGAAGTTTGTCACCAGCGGGTTTATAACGGTCCGCAGCTTCAATCAAATTTATAGCAAGGGCCGAAATACATGAGAGCGCCAAATCTGTCGTCGAATGTAGCATACATAACCTAATGAACGACATTGTAGTTGGCTGTAAAAAAAAAAACAGTCACAGTGTACGAGCATCTTTAGTGAATTATTATTCGTTATTTTAACAAATACTGCAGGTGTGGACCGTAATTGGAGGGGGTAGAGGACGGTACAACTTAATGACAAAAGTAGTTGTTATACCACGATTCAATCGGTTAGGAGAGGGAGTGATACAAGTAATAAGAACAGGGGAGGGGTTGACGGATTATTTCAAAGCAGAAAAGTAAAGTGAAATAAATTTTGAGCAGTGGCATGTGCGGTTATATAGGTTCAACAAATTTCTCATTCTTTGTGTTATATTTTTCGTTGGCGCGAAATACGTGTTTCATTGCGTAATCGTAATTATAGCTTTTACTGTATTTTGTGTTCATGTATTCGCGTTTTATCTCTAATCTTAACGAGGAATATGAGTCATGATAAATGAAGGTTTCATTCCATTTTCAATTATAAAGTTTGCTGTAAAATTGTAATTGAATAACTGTTTTATTGATCAACTAAATCTCATTTAGCTTTGAATATATATATATATATATATATATATATATATTTACTGTTACTTATTTAATTACTCGTCCAGTGGAACTAAGCAAAATTTTGGTTGTCATTGTAGATACAACAGTCACAACTTCCCCATCAGAGGACGAAGAAGATAATGCTGAGTTTTATGATGCACAAGAATCTGATACTTTTACTTTAAGTATACCCGGTGTCCCAGCAAATAATTCAAGAGATCGAACTGATTCTCAAGGTAGTGACGATGGCTCTAGTTCAGAAGGTGATCAAACGCCTTTACCTTTGTCAGATACAGCTACCACAAACTCCTTTCGTATTGTGACCGATTCTACAGTAGTAACTCCTACCACTGCTGCAAATACTGACAATCTGGACAATGTAAGTAAATTGTAATTATCAAGCTCTACATCAACTACATTGTTTGTTTTTTTACCTAATCTCTTTTGTATTAGACAATTTGGCAATCGAATAATGGCAGCAGTGGCAGCACCGGGGTAACAGGTTTTAAACGAAAACGGAGAACTAGGGTACCTGACAAACCAAATTATCCATTAAATTTATGGAGTATTATGAAAAATTGTATTGGCAAAGATTTGTCAAAAATTCCAATGCCTGTCAATTTTTCTGAGCCGCTTAGTATGCTTCAACGGCTTACAGAAGATTATGAATATGCAGATATTCTTGACAGGTATTTATATTTTATCTCAGTTTTGTTATTAAATTGTTAAATAAAAAACAGAAAAAAAATGTTCATTTTGATTTTTCACAGAGCAGCAGAATGTACAGATGGCTATGAACAAATGGCTTACGTTGCTGCATTTACTATATCTAGTTATTCCACAACTGCTTCCAGAACTGGCAAGCCTTTTAATCCTTTATTAGGTGAAACGTATGAATGTGATCGCGTGGATGATTTAGGATGGCGAGCGATTTCAGAACAAGTATCTCATCATCCTCCAATGTTAGCGCAACATTGTGAAGGACGAAAATGGCGTTGTTGGCAAGAATTTACCATGGCATCTAAATTCCGTGGGAAATATCTTCAGGTAGGCTTTACAAGTCATTCGTAAAACAACCTTTTGCAATATTGTAAACAAACATGCAATATTTAATCCTATTATGACTCAATAGGTAATACCATTAGGAACTGCTCACCTTGAAATGGAAGGTGGTACACATCACTACACGTGGCGAAAAGTTACTACTACTGTACACAATATTATAGTAGGAAAATTATGGGTTGATCAAAGTGGTGATACAGATATTGTGAACCATAAACAAGGTATCAAGTGCCATTTGAAATATACGCCCTATTCATACTTTTCAAGAGATAGTCAGCGTAAAGTAAAAGGAGTAGTCATGAATTCAAACAATGAAGTTAAGTGGGTAGTACAAGGTACATGGGACTCAAAGATAGAGATTGCTCCTGTTATCAGTACGTCTGGCACGCCAGACAATCCAGTATATAAAACAGGGCCTTACATACTCGCTTGGAAGCGCCGTATGCCATCGTAAGTATTGAATTGAAGCACATTTTATGTTAAAGGAAAAAATTCATTATATTCTATCCATTTCTACAGTGAAGATAGCGAGAAGTATTACAATTTCACGGAATTAGCATGTCAATTGAACGAGCCTGAGGAAGGTATAGCTCCTACAGATTCTAGATTTAGGCCTGATCAAAAGTTAATGGAAAGTGGTGAATGGGACAAGGCGAATGCAGAAAAACTTCGATTAGAGGAAAAACAAAGAACTGCTCGGCGTGCACGGGAACACGAAGCTGAAAAAGCTGCCACTCAAGGTATTATTAAAAAGTATTTTTTAAGGTAATTTAAGGAAAAATTGTTTAATGTTTTGGAATATTTTTATAATCGGAGATTTAATTTATATTAGGTTTACCGTATGAAACTTACGAACCTTTATGGTTTAAGAAAGAGCAGAATCCATACACGGACAGTCTGTGTTACGTATATGGTGGTGAATATTGGGAGTGTAAAAGTAAAGGTGATTGGTCACGATGTCCAAACATATTTTAGCTTACTACATAATTATGTCAATATTGTGACCGCCAATATACAATGCAGAAATGTTTGGATTTGTTTTAAGTGAAAATAGCCAATTTTATAAATCACTGCTTCTACAAAAAAAAAAAAAAAATGCTGACATGGTATAGTGGGGCTGTTAAGAGACATGGTTTGTCTTATTTCTTCCAATGGACTGGTCGAAGTTGGCATTGTTACACATGAAACGAGCATTTTTTTTAGTATGTCATATATCTCGATTTTCCTATACATCCTTCTCTCTGTTATATTACTGTTGCATCCCTCTTTTGTCCACTTTTCTAAACAATCAAGAACATTATCGTATATAATCCACATGGCCCGATTAATGCTTTGCATACAATGTTTGTATAGATATAAAAATTTTCTGTATTTGTTATTAGGTTTCAATGCTAAGCTAAATGTATCATGATACATTTACAAAAAATCCAGATATGATGAAGCAAATAATTTGCGAAAATTTTGTTAATTCAGTTCATAACTGATATAGCAATAAGATTGATAATTTTTATTACGAGAACATTAATATATTAGAAATTAAAACCATAGTTACTGGGAGTTTAAGTTTGAATACGAAAACCCACTTAATACAATTGCAGTATTCATAATTTGTTTTAAACAAATTTAGATATATTTAAATCTCTCCTTTTTCTAGAAATGAAACTGAATTTTGTAAGTTCCAAGAAATCGATCATAACAGCAATTTTGGAAAATTCCTACAACTTTCTGATACAGGATTATCATGTATTCATCGCGGAAAGTACTTACATAGATTGTAAAATGTATTTTTGATGCTTGACGCGATGTTGAGGATATTTAAAAAAAATTGAATTGAAAAGAAAATCATAAGGAATAATCGCGTTGAATGTAACTAAAGCCTTACTGAATTATTTACAGTAGGTGAACACATTTTTACAATATTGGTTATTTACATGTGTGATGCGGCCAGACTGTTCATTCGACTGCCACGTCTTAACCTTTGCACAAAAATTGGATAAGAGGCGGCATTCGTTTACGTTGATACGACAATCTGCAACCGTTACAAAAGAAATGTTCCTGCGGATAAAGTGTTCGTAACAACGAGAGAATCAGTACGTTGAGATTTCATCTTGGTGATTCCGTGCGAAAGCCGTATTTATACTACTCGACATGCGGCGGATATAAGAAAGAAGAAGCAGATATGTAGTATAAATGGGTATGCTTCCAAATTTCTGCATTTTTTTCATGCAGACGTAGACTCTTGAATGTTCCACAAAATATTGTCTGGTTACCTAACCAGCCTAATTACCGTACACTCCGTCGAGCTAATGTTACAAAACATAATATTATTACGGAAGAGTGTAAGGAGAATACAAAATCACACCGAAAGGCTCATAAGTTGTAGTAAGTTGTTCTTTTTTTTTTTTTCTCTCTCATTCTTTTTTTTAAAGGAACGCTTCAACTCAGAGCATTAACACTCATTAAAGCCGAGATCCTTTTTCCAAGCTACAGTATGTAGACACGCACACATCCATACACAGGTACAAACTGCGCGAATGATGCGTACGTATGTATGTATGTATGTTTGTTTGTTTGCTTGTTTGTTTGTTTGTTTGTTTGTGTATGTATGTATGTATGTATGTATGTATGTATGTATGTATGTATGTATGTATGTATGCTCGTATGTACATATAATAATTAATAATTAATAAAACCCATTGTATATCCCTCTTATGAGCACATCATACAGTTGTTCCGTTCATAGTATTTGTATATTAACAACTATATATTTCAGTCTGTATCGGACTGTATTAAACGGAACATCTAGCTTGCAACCAATGTCTACAATGATTGTTACAATTAAGTATTTGGCTGTATTATAATTTTAATAGTTGATTATAATCGGATATATCTGTATACATATAAATAAAAATTAACTATAAAAATATAATAATAATTTAAAGAAAATATGATAAGACGGATAGAACAGATGTTTGAATTATGTAGTGCTTGTACATTAGCTATTCGTGTGGCGTAACGATAAATACAAAATGCTTCGCTACAAAAATCGAAAAAATATCTTCGTAGCATTCACATAATTGCCTTTTGGCATCTCCTACGTAACACCCGTTGGCCGCACAAATGGTGCAATTATTTATACGATAAATAACTGTAGTCTTTTGTTCCATCAAACAAATTGTATTGATTTATTGTAACAAATTAAAAACGATCTTGAACGGGTAATACCTATCATTGAATATATTTCATTATTATCCAGTGATTGGTCCATTTACCTATCGTTGTCAAAAATCATTTGATATCTCGCGCGCTACAACGGAATATTATTGCTCTGCGTCGTTTTACTTTTTATTATATACGCGCCAAATCATTAATATCCATGTTACTTTCGTAAAAAAAAAAAAAAAAAAAGATATCAATTTTTACAAAGCGTGAGAGTAGCTTGTTACTAAAATTACTTTAAATCAAAATCCAACAAAATGTTTGATCGAAAATGACGAGTTATTTGTTAAAGGATTTTTCATTCGTTCCGCGTTTCTCTCATCTAGTTCCGTCATTCCGATAAAACGAAGTGTCATCGATTTTATGACGTATGAATGAAATATATACTAAGAATTCATTGTTTATCGCAATTAAGAAGAGAACAGGCCGATAGGTACGCCGATATTTTCGTTTCGACAGTTTTACCGGATATTCGGTGAATTTAACCGACATGCGCGCGACGTCGGTAACCGTATGACGTCACGCGTAGTAATACACGTCGAGAGCGCATGGCGAGTGGAGCGTCTGCAGAGGCTGCGCGAAGTGGGAACTGCTTTCGATTGTTGGCGGGCGCCGCCATCTTGGTCAGTGAGCTTGCGAGTGGCTGTACGACGAGGTGTACGTATTTCGGTGAAACGAGTATTTGGTGCGATTTCCCTGAAACCTTTCGTCTACCCGTGAAATCCACAAGCATCCAAGATGTCGGAACGGGAGGACAACGTTTATAAAGCGAAATTGGCTGAGCAAGCGGAGCGCTACGACGGTAAGTACATATTTTCCGGGAAAAGGACCCGGCCTGCGCCAAAATGAAATCCACGAAATCGACCACAAAGCACTGCTACAAAGAGAAAGGAGGTAGCACCGCCCTCGTGACGTGCTTGCCGTGTGATTTCATCGGATATGTAACGAGCCTCCTCTGAGAACCGAGAACCTCGAACTGGGATCGTGTCTCATTGGATCTGTCAAAAACCTCGTGAAACGTCAAATATGATTAATCCACACACGGTGTTCACCAGATCGCCGGTGTTCGTAACCGGTGTTTTTTTTTTATTAAAGGGTAGGTTTGCTCTTAGATTCTCTGTCAGGTTTCTCGACAAGTTCATCGGAGCTTGTCAACGTAACGCGAACGATCCAGAGCCCTTTCGAGGGGATTGGTTGAGAATACGTAAAAAAGTGTTTTACTTATATTGGTTAGATCATTTCGTCGAAACAAAGTAGCTAACACGAAGCGTTGCTAGGCGTGCTGAGTTCGTTACTTTACGGAGTTCCTCGGCAGATAACCAGCAAGTCGGTTCTTCACCGACGTGTATGACGCATAGACACGGCACGATACTTACCAATCGCTGCCGGGTTACTCCTTAGACACGTAGTAACGCGTGCTCTGCTCGTGGCATTTGGCCTTGAAAGCAGAGAGAAATCATTTGGTCGATTGACTGACCGATCTGTGGGTTCGAGGATAACACCTATGGAAAATTGCCTCTCTTTTCCTACAATACGCTCTCATGCATATCATTTCTTATTACGCAGTACACGCCCGTTTGTAATTTCGGTTATAGAAATTTTTACATCGCTTCTGGCGAAAGCAACTCATAGTGGGGTCACGTTCGTGTAGTAGTAGGGGGAACCGTCAAATCTCTTCGTTTTATAAACCTCTCTCGTTTTGCATTTCTCCCTAGATATATTTTGCGCAGCACCGCTTTGTCTCGTGGGATGTTATCAAGCCTGCAAATCGCAAGTACATGCGTTTGACATTTTGCGGAAATGCGACGTATCTTCATGCATTCCTTGCCAACTAGTTTCGCTTTAGAGACAAAACGTGTCCGAATGTGCCTCTGTTCGTGGAGCATTGCANTTTATTTTAAAATTTTTTTTTTTTTTTTTTTTTTTTGTTAAAAGTCTCTCGCTAAAGAAGATCGTCCTAATAAATTCTTTCTCCATACGTACCATATAATCTAAGTTATACCTGAACTCATTGCGTTACATTTCGTTCTACGAAACTAACGTTACTGTTCTTATTGTTACAATTACATTTTATATCCTATACGCCTGAAATTGAAGAAAGTAACGGGGAGCAATGACGCAAACAAAGGAAGTAGCGTGTTTTCATTCATTCTGTTGTGAAGTTGCCTTTTCATAATTTCATCGTTTTTCGTCGCCGCGCGAACACGTTAATCGACACAGGCATATTAAAGGGTGGAAATACTGGCATATAGAAGATCCCCGGTTGAAACGGCCGCTAAGCGTGAAGAATGACAGGATAGAAGGGAGAGGAGGAGCTGTTGCGACTTTCCCGGGATGAGGAGAAGGAAGGGCGGTGGGCAAATTTGAGGGTTGTGCGAGAGCAAGACATGTGAGGGGAAAGGAGGGGGAGAAAAGGACTCTGGGCGAGATTACCAGGGGAGGGTGAGAACGGGAAGGGGTGAGATGTGCAGACAGAGTGGGGGAAAAGAGGGGGCCATAGCAGAAGGAAAGTATTGATCTGTACTAGCTATCCTACGTTCTGTACACCTCCGTCACCGGGTATACCGTGTTCATAATAATTCTTGCTGCCGGAACCATCATGAACTTGAGCCTGATCTCCTCTCACAAATGTCAACGAGAACTATGTTGCCTTTAATCGAATAGTAACAGAGGATTAACATTAATATTCTCTATGATTCAAATTATTTCTATGTCGAATGGTCGATGAGTTCTTTTTTCATGGGAGTTCATGGTACTTCAGTAATGATCATTAATCATCATAGCGAGCAATCATTCGATGTGTTAATCTTTTTCTAAATAAGTGAGGTTCAGGCTTGGAATTATACTTATTTCGAAGATAGTATTCCGGAAGCAAAATGTCGTATCCGCTATCGTCTTTAATCAGTTTCTCGCTTATTGCACGCCCCCGTAACAACTTTTACAGCCAGCTATCGATCCTATCGCAGAACTACAGATTTTTAATGTCGCCTAAATGTGTAAGATGCAACAATGTATTAGTGTATCGGCGATTAATATCCGATATTTCAACGACAAATCATAATGTAGAAAGATGTGCCATTAAATGGATTTGTTTTTCACAAGCAATAAGATGCAGACGAAGCACGTGTATCTAAACCTCGTATCATTATTCTCGAACATTGTATATCTATAGATGATAAATACATAATACTAACCAACTTCCTCGGAAAGTTCAAGGGGCAGCAGGTTAATACATGTATGTTAGTGCGCTAGTCTACCTCGCGCAGAGCTTCTCTAACATCTCAGATGAAACTAATAATATATCCGCACACAGGGTAACCACGTATTAATAATCAATAGATCATTTCCGATTCATTACTTTGCCATGATTGCATGTAATATATACCTCGGTAAGTTCGATACCTCAATCAAAACATCGAGCGTACTCTCTTTCGTCTAAACTTTTGTCACTTTATCCCGCTGACAAAATTTTGACATTTAAAAAACTCTTAAAAAAAAAAAAAAAAAAAAAAAAAAAAAAAAAAAAAAAAAAAATTATTTACGAAACATCCATATTTAAATATTTCATCTTGTCCATTTTTAATTGCTTGTCTTATCGGTTTATTACGCCGGTATAACGTGTTTGTTATCATTGAAAATTTCTGAAGATTCTGAATTTAATGACACCTTCGTTGACGGCGATGCTCTCGCCGGCGGTGATTTTGCAGAAATGGTCGAGGCGATGAAGAAGGTCGCCTCGCTGGATGTGGAGCTGACCGTCGAGGAGAGGAACCTCCTTTCTGTCGCCTACAAAAATGTCATCGGCGCGAGAAGGGCGTCATGGAGAATAATTTCTAGTATTGAACAAAAGGAGGAGAACAAAGGCGCCGAGAGAAAGCTGGAGATGATCCGTCAGTACCGATCTCAGGTCGAAAAGGAGCTGAAAGACATCTGCGCCGATATTCTTGGAGTTTTGGACAAACACCTGCTCCCGTGCGCGTCCACTGGCGAGTCGAAAGTCTTCTATTACAAAATGTAAGAAAAAAAACTTACGGCCTGCGACTAGCAACTCTATTTTTTTCTTTGTTAAGAGAAAAGCTCTCTTATAGAAGAGATCTTCTATCTAATATTTTTCCCAAGATGTATTGAAACACTTGACGTTTCTCATGCTTTCTAAATAAAATTTCAAATTGAATGGAAGAAAAGATAGATAGAACGTATTAAGTAAAAGGGGACTGGAATACCTGAATTACTTTACATATTTAAAGTTGGAAAATTATAAGTTTGTAAAATCAAGGAGAGTTACAAGTTTCTGGAGAGCGAGGTAGTTTAAATTGAGAGCTAACAAGCAATACGGAAGAACGTTTCGTTTCGGTCACTGATTTTTGAGGTATTATCAATTGCCTATGTTGATAATTAAGTTATGACTCGATACGATTTACAAATGAGCTGACGATTCGATCTTGCTGCACTAATAACAAGAAATATTTGTGCAATATTCGCTTGAAAGTTCTCTTTCATTTTATTATTTGAAATTAGCTCGAGAATTTCACCATTCTTGTATACATGTGATTCGCACAAGTGATCAGTATGTTTTTACGTACATTTATATCGCAACTCATTAGATTTAAAGTTACAATGAATGTTAATACCAGACACGAATGAAAGTCTAGCAAGAGAAATTCTTAATATATTGAGGCTGAGACACTTTTTATGAAGTTATAATTTTCTAAGAAATTATACTCTATATTCTATCATTCTAGTGTCAAATTCAAATTGTAGATTAGCGTAATATACACTTATATAAATTTATATTTTACAATGAATGTTAATACCTTGTACGTATGCCAGACACGAATGAAAGTCTAGCAAGAGAAATTCTTAATATATTGAGGCTGAGACACTTTTTATGAAGTTATAATTTTCTAAGAAATTATACTCTGTGTTCTATCATTCTAGTGTCAAATTCAAATTACGCTAATAGATTAGCGTAATATACATTTATGTGAATTTATATTTTACACATGTATAGAAGAATTACAGGAGATAAACTCTTATTAAGTACAATGAGCCAATACACTGAATGTTATGTTATAACCGTAACAAATAAGAAGATATGATCGTCTCCTATGGCTTCTCATTATTAGTAGGTTTATTGATCAAATTCAAATTTTGATTTGTGATTATAGGAAGGGTGATTACCACCGTTATCTTGCTGAGTTCGCCGTCGGCAACGATAGGAAGGAAGCTGCAGAAAACTCTCTGGTTGCTTACAAAGCAGCGAGCGACACCGCTATGACAGACTTACCACCGACTCATCCCATCCGCTTAGGATTGGCGCTCAACTTCTCCGTGTTCTATTATGAGATCCTCAATAGCCCCGACAGAGCATGCCGTCTCGCGAAGGCAGCCTTTGACGACGCGATCGCGGAACTAGACACCTTGTCCGAGGAGAGTTACAAAGATTCTACCCTCATCATGCAACTTCTCAGGGACAATCTTACTCTTTGGACGTCGGATATGCAAGGAGACGGTTAGTATACTTTTTCGTGAAAAAAAAAAGAAACCCCTCGTTGCGTTTAAAATGTTCACCGCTACTACCACAACTGTAGAAGCGCCGTCCCACGATCAATAATATGTATTGCAGCAGCGCGATAAAATCTTCTTGTTGTATTAGATTTTTTTTTATAAAGCAACAGACTTGTGCAGGAAGAGTTAGGGTACATTTATTACTCGATAGGATTCATATTTTATGCAGAGTGATATAAAAGTAGTGTAACTGGAAGCTTCCGTATTTGAGATGAAGAAGGATACGAAACGATGATTTTTTTTTTTTAAGCAGCAAATCTTTTGTTATTTAATTTAATTATCATCAGTCTGTGATTTAGAGTTCGAGGCTGATCGCGAAAACGAGGCTGCAGCCGTTTCCAATGCTTGAATTCAGGCACACCCTAAACCAATACGCCCTTGCATTGTGAAATCACCTGGTGAGCAACTTGACCGATCCTTCTCCTTTTTCCTATCTTTTTCTTCAGAAGTATTTAAACCCATGATTCAGTAGGGTCGAAATTTTTACTCAGCTTTTTGATTAATTTTTCAATCACGGATTGAATTGATTGTACAAGCCGAAACATTGTTAATTAATTTCCTTTTTATGTTGAACAGGGGAGGGCGAACAAAAGGAGCAGTTGCAAGATGTGGAAGACCAGGACGTATCGTAACTCTAACTGTAGTGAGTGTTATCTTGCGCATATAAAACTGAAAACACAAGAAAACAAAAAAACTCTTAATAACTTGTAAGCAAAAGAAAACAATTCAGCAGGTGGCAGTTCGGGGTGGGAAGGGGAGATCTTTAGCGATTGCGTGGCCCTAAGCACGCACGTACGGTTACTCCAAAAAAAGAAAAAAAAAAAAAAAAAAAA